>JAVTVY010021143.1:0-73256 GCA_036873755.1 Hanleya hanleyi | reverse complement strand
CATCTAATCCTGTACTTTTGTTAGTGTCGAGTTGTGAGAGGTAGTTATATACAGATGCTGTAGCTACAGGAGGTATAGAAAAGAAATTTTTAGGGGGTAGTTTCTCTGCTACAAAGTCTTTTAATTTATTCAGAGATATTGAGGGATCATGGTCGCTATTTGGTAGCAGTCTTTCAGCAGCATTCGCGAAAAATTGTTCAGTTCATTGGCGACATTTTTTGGGTCTGTAACTTGTCTATCATCTGTCTGAATCGAAACTGGCGGAGAGTTTGTAGCTTTTGGTCATATTTTATCAATGATTTGGTTTGATTTGTTTTATATCCGATTTTTAAGGAGGTCTTGTTTGGCTTCATGTATAAGGCTATTGACATTGTTTTTTATTTGTTTTCTGCATGGCATGTATTATTTCTTCATTTATAGTCATTCCGGCTGACGAATTCGTTTTACTCTTTTCTCTTTCACTGGAGCATTTTCATCAATAATTTTGATGAAAGAACAAGTCCAGTTGTCCAGTGCAACATTAGGATTATTAGATATACAAGAGTTGACCTGTCCTCAGCTTGGAGCTCACTTCGAAATTTGTCCATGTTTGTGAGCAGTATTTGCAGTTGGTTCACCTTTGCGATCAAGTGGCGAATGTTCAAGTGTCCAATTTTCAGACCTTTTGAGGGGAGGCCCAAGTCTATATTACAGGCTAAGAAGTTGTTCTTGAGGTTCCAGAGTTTTACATCACAATCAGCTTGGAAAATGGTTTGTGTATCGCTATTACTGATTTGCACATCCGGGACCCCATAGCAGAAGATACCGATACTCAGGTATTTCATGTGGTTCAGAGAATTCAAGTATGTAAAAATATTAATCATATATATCATAACAGTTATATTTGAGGTTGAATGACTAGAGACATCAGCTAAGCCTACATGTACATCATTTACATCAATATTTGGTACAGAATTCACAGACACCCTTGGAGGACACTCAGGGATGTTTACATCTTTCATTCCACTAACAGCATTAATACTGGATACATATTGATCAGATGAGTTACCATTGGTAGAGTTTGATGTGTCACATGACACAAGCGAATTGGCACTACAGTTACAGGTAACCGATATCAGTATCTCAGAAAGCACTGAATGTTTTAATGTACATGTATCAAGGTGGAAGAATATATTAATAAAACTATCCATAAAATCTGATCTAAATCCATCCACGTTCACATTACTAGTACAAGATACAGTATTCACAGACATGCTCTGAGGAGCCTCAGGGAAGTTCACATCGTTTGAGAATCTTGACATTGTATATATACAATATGTACAGGATTTCACATGAGTGGAGTTCTCTGTGTCACATGGCTCATGTACGTTAGCACTAAGATTACATGTTACAGACATTTGTTGTTCTCAAAGCACTGAATATTCTCCTGTTGTACAGTCCATTTGATCAAGAAGAGCACTAAATTTGTTTGCAATTGGTACAGTATAAGAAATTCCAGCTACCTCTTCATTGCTGACTTCTCAGTAGCTATAGAGATGACGGTGTTTGGTTTTATGGCCAGAGAGGCTACACTGCCAGCATGTCACGGGGGAGTTATATTTACATGTAGCTTTCATGTGTCCTTGTTCCCCCGAAAAGTCACAAATAGATGCCCAGGATGCACTATTGTCATTGAATTTAGGATGGGGCATGTACATCCTTCAGCAACTGAGAAGTTCCCTTGCTACTCAGATGGAGACCATCTCCAAGGAACATATCACGATTGGGTCGGGCGGGGAAACTCATTGAGTCGGTATGGTCCACAAAAATACAGTTGCCATATTTCAGTTGATGTTGGTTACATTATAGTTTTTCATTGGTGAGTCCATTCTTGGCGGAATACTAGAGACCACAATGTTTGCTTCTGGGTGTTTGCTTTGGACCTGTGCAATCATTTGTTCCAACTTGGATCACATGCAATGTCACTATACTGATGATTGTCATGTGATAGCTCTTCTGTGATCTGGTCGATTCTTGCGCATTTTCTCGTCCTCACCTCTGTAACCTTGTTCAGTCCTCTTGTGTTGATCCCTTGTAGGATGGAACTCCCAATCAGAAGTGTTGTTTTCTCTGAACTAGCAGCACTGTTTGACACTTAGGCTGATTCCTTTTCTAAACTTGGAGGTGTAGTGATAATAGTTCTAATGGGTTCCCTTTTTCAAACTTGGAGGTGTACATGTAGTTTCCATAGGATGTCGTTTTTGCTGCCTGGGGCTAATATCCTCAAAATCAATGTAGTTTGAACAGCTAATACCAAAAGTGTTGGGAGTTATCGACACTGTTTGTGTAGAGATTGTGTCAAACTGTTTGGTTGTGAATTGTTGTTGTTTGAGCACAGCCACTTCGTTTTCAGATCATTCACAACTTCATGTAGAGTTGAAATTTGTTTTTGCATTTCCTTGTTCATTTGTACCATGAGCTCTGAAGTGTTGGGGCAATCACAGTTAAATAGATTATGTTCATGTGTTTGTAGCTTCATTGGGGTTATCAACAGGGGATTATCTGGGCTGATATGACTCAAAGCACAGGTGGCATGCTGGGGCCTGGCTGCCCCAGTGCTGGGTGTACTCTGTGCATTATAGCTGGTGAGGTTTACAGCAGGGGTTCCACACTGAATGCAAGAGACAACTTGATCTAGAGTCTTGACCTTTCGCACGATGCTGCCATATGAGTGCCTCCAAATCACTTCGACTGATGACATATTTTGAAAAGTCTCTCTCCCCCCCCCCTTTACCAAATTTTCTGCCCTTCCTCTGGAACCACAACAACTTGAGAGCTGATACTTCGAGACTTTGTAGTTTATCTTACTGGGGTCATTTGGAGCCTATTGCATACCACCGAGCACAGGATCATGGATAACTCCACACTAGCGGTCATGTGAGATACAAGAAAAGTGATGTTTTCGTCATTTTCTTGAAAATTCTTGCTTTTCTGCCAAGAAAAGTGGAAAAAACTATTTTATTTCACATCAGATTATACTTTACTAATTTATCATGATGTTTTTGCGAAGAAAACACATAAATAAACAATGAAAAAATCTGACCGAAAAATCGACGTCAAATCGAAAATGACGTCCCTGTGACGTATTCAAAGCGGTCATCTTGGATTTTTTAACTCGATCTGGTCTGGGCTTTTTTGTACCTGTCCAGGCCTGGGGAGAGGGCCATTTCGGCCCCCTAATTATTTTTTTTATCCCTTGAGCTAGAGGGCTGAATCTTACCACCACATATCCTTGGGTCAAGCTCTACCAGAAAATGTAAACAAATCCATGATGGCCGCTTTGATTACGACAAAAAAGGCATTTTTGGGCGATTTTTCGGTCATATTTTTCGAATTGTTTTATTTATGTACTTTCTCCACAAAGCCTTCATGATAAATTAGAAGATATTAATCTGATGTGAAATAGATGTTACCCGCTTTTCCTCGCGGAAAAGCGGTATTTATCTAAAAAATGACGAAACTTTGTTCGCGGGGTTATGCAAATAGGCTCAAACTGACCTCAATATAACAAACCAAAAAGTAACAAATTTTTTTTGTCATTCCGGAGATAGCCCAAAAAGTTTGGTAAGGCCATTATGCCCTCCTCCCCCCCCCCCCCCCCCGACCTGGTAGGATTAATATTTGCTGGTAGAGCGTGACCCAAGGGAATAGTGTGGTAGGTTTCAGCCCCCTAGCTCAAGAGGTAAGAACAAATATTTAGTTTGGGCCGAATTGGCCCCATGCCTGAACACAGTTATAACTGCCTCATACCCACCTTTATACAAAGTTCACTATAGCGCTTTATTAAGAAAATTTTAGTAGTGACGGTAATATGCCCTTTCAGGCAGGTTGCCTGTATATTGTGAAACTGCTTGTATATTGTGAAACAATAGCTGCACTACATATTTTTGAGTGCACTGAACGGCAGGATGGCTATATGCAAGTGCGTGGGTTCAACACATTTTCTTTGGAAACACTTCTACGGATTATTATGTATGAATATATAGACAGAGTCGTTTTGATGCCTGAATTGTTAAAATTTAGGAGACCAGGCATCTCCAGGAGTATGCGAGTAATCTCGAGAAACAAGTACGTTTGTTTGTTTCAAAGATGGGCTGCTTCCAGCAACACCAATTATTTCTAAAGAATCCATTTTGGAGATATTCTAAGAAAGTGATCAAGAAACGTCCATGTGCCTAACACACAATATAGAGATGGCTGGGATTTTGTTGGCGCTCATATGGACCTACATGGATATTTGTCACTCAGCTAATGCGTTACTTTCTGTGACAACGTGGGTCTGTTACCGTTGACAGTTTGCGAATAATACCTTCTATACCTTCTATACCCGCTCAGAAATCGCCCGTCGGCGTCAGATACCTAAGATCGATATCCACCATTGCTTTTTTGACCACAGGTTAACCGTTTCTGGAAATTCGGTTTCCGTTTCACGACATGGAAATGGGTATATCAGCTCGACTTTTTATTTCTAACCAATAAAAAGAAAAAATACGTAATATTGGATATTAATATCGAATATTCAATTGCCGAATGGCCGAATGAAAAACGATAGATTTCGGTAATGGTACAAAAGTAGATTGACGGAGGATGCACGGATCATGCTCGGTGAATACCTCTGGGAATAGGTAGGATTTATATTATGAAGAAAGAAAATACGTCATCATGTAGAGTGATGCCTCCTTTATAACGGATGGAAAGGATGTTAGCGACTGAGATCATATGATGGACAGTATCTTAGCTACCAGGGCAATCAATGCAACGATCGGAAGCGTCGGTGATAACCTTGAAAACAAGACAAAGAAAACATCATTTATGTAATGAAAACAAGAAACAACATTTGGCTGAAAATTCGAATAAGTATGTTTGGAGCCTGTATTCTGACAAAAAGTATTTATACCTTCATCACCTAGGCATCCTAGAAACATGTGATGATATCTCGAATGACGAGTAGAATCCATTTCCGGTCGACAGGCTTTCTTAATGCCACTGATAGATCAGCCAGCTTCCATCTATAACATTGAAGGGACAGAAGTGAATAGTAATCACGTTCTCAGCATGGCGTCATCCACTCAATATAATCTTGCTGAAAAATTATTTACTGAAGGTGTGGAATAGACGTAATATCCGAGAGTATATTTGAATAACACGGATGGCGATGGCAGATGTTCCAGTACTTGACACATTGCCGTTGTACCACACATAATTAAGGTGATATGTACAAAATGGCATTATTACATTTCCAGTTTTGCGTGTTCATGTGCTAGGACGCTGGAAAGGTATGCCTGATAAACTCTCATATAAGACGTATGAGTTATTTGTTAGAACATAGCTGGCAAACTTTGTGTATAAATGCGAGTGCTCCAGTTTATAAGGACGATGATCATGGAGGAGGATGGAATACCGTTTTGGTAACATCTCGGAAAAAGTTCATGGACGAAGAGAACAGAGGAACGAAGCTGGATTCTAATAGCGTTTTTCTTGCCATAGGGGCATTGATTCTACCTACAGTAAGTATTCAGTATGGAACCCTGTTGTACCGTTCTTTGTAATTATATCTATCTTTCCCCATCCACGGTGGTATTCAAGACAAGATGTATGTGAATTAATCTCGTGTCTGGTCGTCGGAATTAATTTCCATCGGAAAGCTGAAGTCGATTTGTTTTTGTCTTTGAGTCTATAATCCAGGAGGAAATTCAAATGTGCGCTGAATCCATCCATTTACTCGCAATATAGGCGAAAAGTGTTCAAGTCAGCTTGTATATAATCCAACGAAGGGTGGGGCCGGGGGGGGGGATTTGGTTTAATGTCACACTCAAGGTTATTTCACTCATATCGTGACAACCAGATTGAATGGTGGAGGGAGCCGGAATATCCGGAGAGAACCACCGCTCAGCTGCAAGTAACTGGCAAACTTTACTACATGCACCAGTGGGTATAATTCAACGAATGACTTAGTGGCTACATCATTGGTATAAAGCTGTCATTCTCGATTTTGACAGTTATACGGCTTTTTGACAAAAAAGATCTCGATTGCATATTCAAATTGTTTTTTGCAAAACACTCAGAAAGGATCGTGATTAGTGTCGTTACATCTTAATTTTATTGTGTTGCGGTATTATGTTAGGAATGTAATGGAGCAAATGAAATAAATTGGACCTGTTTTAACTACATTGTTAATGCGGAAGTAAGAGGTATGTAGATACTTATTGATGTGACTTAACAAACGATCGTGACGCGCTGGTCCAAATCTCCAAACTTGGCACATCTACCACGTGAGGCATACAGAACAATATCATAAGGGATGCCCCTTGCTCTGGGCTGTGTGATGCCCCCTGGCTCCCAAAGTGCATCCAAGGGGAAATATTCTAATTGAAAAAATAGTTAGCTTCCCAATAGTTTCATGATTTTCGTTATCCTTGAGGCTAGGAAGCTGAAACTTGCCACACTATATCTCTGGTTCCGGCGCTTCCAGAAAATGTAACAACATCGAAGATGGCCTGTATGATCATGTCACAGTGACGTCATATTATAAGAATAAGCCATTTTATTGACGATTTTTTTTCTTTCGATTTTTCATATTTTTTATTTGTGCAATTTTCCTCGCTTGAACTGCCCTGCAAATTAGTAAATAATCATCTGATGTGATATACAATATTATTGGATACTTTTACGCAGAAAAATACACCAATATTGGAGAAAATACGATAAAAACACAAATTTCCAGCTACACCATGTTCCACCATGTCGTCCATATTGAATTCACCCTTCTCCGAGGATTAAATGGCCCTAATATGATTTGTTACCACAAAGTGCCAGCTCTCAACAATTGCGAGCACCAGAGAAAAGTTCATTGGGAAGGGTGGGGTAGGGGCGTGGATGAAGCTGAATCCACCTTTAAAAATTGAACACAGGAAGCTCCTATTTCTAATAGTGTACATGAAGAACCGGCATATAATTGGAGTATTGCACGAGTGCTGAACCGTTCACATGTAAATGTAATGGTCTTGGCACCCCGTGAGAATTAAATGCAGTTTTAGACCCCTACCTCCAATCTGCCTCTGAACCTGAAACCATCCTAGGCACTCTCAATCATGTCAATAGCTATGGATAGAAGACACGTGTTATTTTAATGTTAATTTCGTGTTCCTCAATTAGCGTTAAATTCCTTTTCCGATCCTTTTCCTATGTCTATTTACTCTCTCGGCTATCCTGAAAATGTTTGACAGCCTTTCGAAAAAAAAAAAAATATTGCGGGCCCCTAATTTCACCCTTGGTAATCCCAAAGCTATCCTGACAAAGTCCCATAGCATTCGACCAAAGCTGTGGCCATTCAATGGCAGTATATAGATTTCGGTGCTAAAACATGTAAATTATATGTTGCTTGTTCCCGGTCCCTATTGGGAGTTAAGCACCCTTTTAATTTCTTCTTGGTTTTAGAGTCCCTTCGCTGACCATATAGCTCTGTTAGCTATCCTGACGTAATTTCACGGCCTTTCAGAAAAAAATACCGACCTCCAACAGGCATAAGATGCCTTTTTGGGGAATTTTTTATTTTTAGGTTCACCTTCACAGACGCCAACACTCTTCAGCCATTTCGTCTAAATCCATGGCTATATACGATGGCCACAAATAAACAAACAGAGAAGTGTAGAACTAAGCACGAGTCTCCGGCCCGTGTAAAACTTGTTAACTCAACTTTTCATCTCTCAAGCTTGAAAAGGGAAAGATTGAGAACTCAACCCTGCTCCCGTATTCCAGCTTTGAAAGTAAGAAGAATTAGTAACAGAACTCCTGTATTCCTGCTCTTTGTCTGGCAAAATTGAGAATTAAAGATGGAAAGTTGGACGTCGCTCCCGTATGCCAGTTAGAAATGTGCCTTCTCATTTCTTCTAATATTCACCCTTTCGCTTTTTGCGACATCACATGCGGTTTTATTGTGAAACTGGTACTGGTGCGATACAAGTGTTGTAGAGGAGAAGATTGTTAATTCCAAACAGATGAATGTGATAGAAATTAAACAGTATTGTCGTAAAATGTATATTGAGAGAAATGGGGTTAGGACCATAGCCTAAGTAAAGTTGGCTTATCGCTCTCGTATTGAAATATACTATCCCTATATGAAAACCCTGGGTCTGCATAGATAGCATAATTGCTATATTACATAAATATATTCCGAAATACAAAACCTGGAAACGATGTCGAAATTGCATCTTTCTGTTCTAAATTATGTCAGATGGAATGTAGGAATACGGGATCGGTGAGAGCCTTTCATCTTTCATTTTTTAGATGGAAAGGAAGAATACGGGAGCAGTATTGGGTATTTTCCATTTTACGAGATGGAAAACTGAATTGTCAAGTTTTACATGGCGATTATTTAAATTTAATTGGTATAGGTAGTTTCAGCCACCCCTTCCCTTCTCAGAGAACTTTTTCCTGGTGCTCCAAAATGAAGAAACTTTGAAAGCTGTAACTTTGTGCAGTGATAACTGATGATATTGGGGTTATTTGAGCCTGTTGAATTTTAGTCGGAACAGAGCATGATGAGTAAATTCAAAATGGATGACATAAGGGTGTAACTGGAAAGTTCTGTTTTCGTTGTATTCCTTTAAAGTTGATGTGTTTATCTCAAATAAGATAAGGTATTTTATCTCAAATAAGATGATTATTTTCTAATTTACCAAGCAATTTCAGCGACAAAAATTACGCAAATAAACAATTGAAAAAATCGGTTCGAAAAATCGTCCACCAGATGACTTAGTTTTTAAATATGTCACGGTGACGTCATCATGGCCACTATCTTGGATTATGTTGACATTTTCTGGTAGCGCGTGAACCAGTGGTACAGCTTCGCAGCCTGAAGAATAATGAAATTAACCAAACTATTGGAAGTATAAATATTCTTTGAATAACAATATTGCCTCTCAGGGGCCCTTTTGGGGGTCAGAGGGCATCATAGAGCCCAGAGCAAAATGCATCCCTTCTGATATTGTTCTACACGGTTTCTCTCAAAACCTGAAAACTCATGAACAATTCAGCTTACTGGTTCTTCGGTGATGTATGAAGACTGGATTTATATATATAGTATTTCATTCATTGACCGAGCTACAGATGATGTGAGTTTTCAGCATTGCACAATAATGCGTTTTAACGGAGTCACTTATGCCTTCGTTTCAATGTATCCCAAATGTGTCAGAGAAGATAAATGCGTCTATCTACATATCACTGTCCTCATACATGAAATTCTAGGCGCTTTCAACAATTAGAATATATGTGGCCACACTATACATTTAGAGTTTTGTTGAATGTTGAATGTGTCCGGTAAGCCGATTCCTCCAGTTCGGAAAAAATATATATATTTATTATATGCCTGGTGATGAGATAGTGAAAATTATCAATTGAATAAAAGCGTTATTTTCACTGCAGTGATGATATCAAATATATCATCACTGTGATGATATGACAAATAACGTCACGGCGCACAAATACATGTCACCGTGGTCACGGTGATAAGGCAATTTCCCGAAACGCCACCAAGTTAATGCGCCAAAGAAAAACAAGCTAAATATTTGAGACGGATTTGTATAATATTATGCCTTATGATGACCAGATTATGACAGGAAATAAAGCAAAAATCTGCATTACACGAATAAGAAATACTCGGAATGGCGAAAATGAGACCGCTCATCACGTACATGTACGCATGCACCTACACACACGTGTACAGCGGCATTGACTACAGGGTTAGAGCACAGTGCAGAATGCAACACGAAACGACCCGTAGCGCGGTCGGCATGAAAATTGTTTATTTGGAGGACGAAGCTAATAATAATATTCATGAGATCTGCTGGATGCCATCGATATCATACCCGTCTGAAAAAAATTCGCTTGCAGATGTAGCACTTGCCGTTTGTGATTTGTTGACAGCAAAGTAGTCCGTCAATTAATATATCAGTGTATCTTCAGTCGAAAAGCCCTACAAAATCTGAATTATTTCAATGTTTTCAAACGTCCGGAATAAAGTAGTAAAACAAAAGTATATAATAGAAAGAAAATCAAACTGTTTCTTAACGAATACCATAAATATTTCATTTCTTGTGGTGAGAAAATTAGCATTTTCGCTCGTGTCTTCGCCAGTCGTGAAAAGTTCAATTTTCTCACCCCACTTGATGAAATATTTATGGTATTCGTCAAGAAACAGTTGATATCCTCTATATATTTTACAGTGTGCGTATGTATAGACAGTATAGACATTTGAAATATTGAAATGTTAAACAAAAGTTCCGGCAAAACAACCAAGAACATGGAACATTTATTTAGAAGATTTCCGAAGAGGAGTAGCCAAGAACCATGTTCGATGAATACCTTTGAATATTAGTATATGATTGTTGTTGCTATTCGAAGGAGGAAAGGAGAAAATGATGCAGAGTGGTAGCCTCCAATATATTGGATGAAAGAATGTCCAGGACTCAAAAGATATAATAGACAACAGATGTATATTTACCAGGGACATCGATATAACGTCCGAAAGCTTCAACGATTACCTTGAAAACAACTACATGTACATGTATACTATGAGTGTAATGAAAACAAGAAAAAAATGATTCTCCAGATTTTCGCTCTCTCTCCGCCGAAGATAGTTCTTTATTTTGCCAATCATGGCGCCCTCTCAAGCAAAATAATCAGTTAAAATATACAATGGTATAATTACATTGATTCCACAAATACCATACACATGAATAACAGTATATTATTAATATGCATGCAGTAATATAAATATATATGTATCACTTATATCCCTCTAAATATTCTCTCTCCTATACTGAAAAGAGTCTGCCAGATAATTACCTACACTATTACTAACACTAAATCTCAATACTTAGAAGCCACACCTAAATAATTGGAAATTGATGTATTTCTTTGCGATTGGGCCTAGAAACCTTGACCATTGCTCACTACAGGCATCGTAATCGAAAATGTGCTTCGTGTTCAATATTCTTTGGACAGAAATACACGTTCGGACGGCCTCTGCTTTCTGTGTGTTTCAGACTTCTTCTGAACTCGGTGAATATACTTACACGTAATTTGTCGCTTATGTTGAGATATGATTGTCTGCCAAAACGTGATTTAAATGATCTGTATGTTTGCAACGTGTTTATTGCCTTGCCTACTCTTAGGATGTTCGTTGTCTGCATTGAATTGTCTGCACAGTTACCATCATTTGTCAATCACCATTTGAGATATTGAAATGTTTAACAAAACTTCCGACAAAGCTTGACAACAACCAAGAACGTGGGACGTTTATGCAAAAGTTTTCAGAAGAGAAGCCAAGAACCATATTCGATCAATACCTTTGAATATTGAAATAGGATTGGTGTTGCTATTCGAAGGAGGAAAGGAGAAAATGATGCAGAGTGATGCCCTCCAATATGTTGGACAAAAAGAATGTCCATGACACAAAAGAGATAATAGACAACAGATGGATATCTACCGGAGACATCGATACAACGTCAGAAAGCTTCAATGATTACCGTGAAAACAACTATACTATCAGTGTATAGAAAACAAGAAAAAATTGATTCTCTAGATTTTCGCTCTGTCACCGCAGTAGATAGTTCTTATTTTGCCAATCATGGCGCCCTCTCGAGCAAAATAATCATTAAAATATACAATAGTACACAGGCAGAAACAAGTGACAACTATCACCCCGAATAGGTGATGAGTTAGAGCCATCACCCTTTTAAAAATGATGACCATCACCTCTGCAGGCCTCCCAGTTGTCCTACTTTTCCTACTTTTTGAGAAATTGTCCTACTTTGTCCTACTTTTTCTACTTTTTGAACATTTGCCCTACTTTTTTATTCAACTTTTAAATACACAGTTATGTAGAATATGACTACAGCAGACAAAACGTCTGAAAGAGTGTGACACGCCTTGCCTCTGGAGCTATTAATATGGCACATTTTCGATTTGATGAAATATTTTGATATTTATAGGTTATCTAATCAAAATTTCAAAATTCTATTCCATTCACATTCTGGAAAGTTGACACAATGTGAATTTCTGCATGATGTGAGACAGTGTATGTCTTCCCTTACTGCTTTTGGATGTAGTTTAAGAGTACACATAATCTGCCTGTAGGTGTACACCTAAACTACACCTAGTAAATTAGATGTAGTTTAGGTGTAGTTTAGCTGTAGATTAGGTGTAGTTAAGAAGTATCCAAATATGTAAATTAGTTTAGGTGTACCTCATACACCTTAACTACACCTAAAGTACACCTAAAGTACACCTAAGTTTAGGTGTACACCTGCGGTCTGTAAGGGTAATGAAATAAAGGAATTCTACTTGAACCATATTTACATGTATTGCTTTTTATACCTACCAAGAGATCAAGGAATAAACAAGGATGCCTCGTGAGACTAAGTTTAGCCCAGACTGGCTTAAGCTGAAAAAAAATAATGTGATAGGCCATTGGTGTTCGCAGAGGACAGATCACACTGCGTGGTGCAATATGTGCCAGAAACCCACTTGAAGAACAGAGGACTGGCCTACTTTTTTTGGCAAATGTCCTACTTTGGGGGGTCTGTTGGGTGGCCTGCCTCTGAAGACTGATGAGCAATTATTGGGAATTTAGTTCACCACCTTTTAAGGGTGATGAGGCAAAATCATCAACCTAAAAGGTGATGGCCGTCGCCTTTAACGGTGATGGCTCTAGGTCTGACCTAGGTCTGATCACCAGGAAAGGGTGATGTACCATCATCTTTTTCCTGACTGTAATTACATTGATTCCACAAATATCACACACATGAATAACAGTATATTATTAATATGCATGCAGTAATATAAGTATATATGTATCACTTAAGTCCGTCTAAATATACGCATAGTTCGTGATGTTCCTTAAAAAAATCTTTAAAAGCTTGATCGCGTGAATTGAACTGAATAATGTTTATACATTTATTTTCAATTGCCGTTTATTACAGGAGGTTAGGGGTCATTGAACATCATTTGTTTTACTTCCCCACGGTTTTCGAATGAATAATCACAATCAAACTTTCTAGAATACAAATTCACATGGATAAATAATACTGGTCAGTGATAAGGTTTTTATATAAAGAACATCATAATGTCTTGTTGTCATCATTGAAAACCGTTGCTCGGTTCTCTCTTGCATGGAACCATGTTGTCTTTTATTTTAATTTCTTTTTTATGTATATTTGGAATTCATGCTAAACGTCGTACAAAATAATATTTCGATTATTGACGCGAAAATTGTTTTGTGGATGACGGCTGAATATTGAATGTCGGATAAATTACTCAACATGTAATTGCTCGAAAATAGAACTAAATCATCCGCATACTAAAAACATCCAATTTTATGTTATTGATATATGCTGGATCACTTTCTTGTTCAAATTTCGGTGATGAATCGTTAGTAAATATTTTGAACAAAATTGGACTTAAATTATCTCCCTGTCGAACGCCAATGTGAGAGACAAGATTTTCTGTAAATTCGTCGTTGCGACGAACACATAATTTCATCTTCTCGTACATATTTATGACCGTTTTATGCAACAGACCTCCAATTCCGGCTTGTTGCATTTTATAGAATAAACCTACATGCTAAACGGTACCAAATGCCTTTTTTCAAGTCAACAAAGCATGCGTAGGGGAGTTTTTTATGCGTAAGTTTTATTTATGTTGCTCGACAAATATATGTAGGTTTATTGTTTTGGTGGGAAATTTAAGTCGTACGACCTCGGGGATTACAAGTTAGTTTTTCTGGGTATTCTTGCATTTACCAGGTTTAACCCATGTTAGAGCGTTTACTCTATCAGTCGTCCACGATATTCATCCATTAACATCTGATGAGTTGTTTAAGCTGACCTGTCATCACAGCTCTCGAGCTAGCGTATCTAATTCCGCTGAAGCCGGTGCTAGAGTTTTTTACCACCCTTTAAATGTCACGTTTAAGTGTTACCTGTATATGGTGAGATTCTGCTGGTGGCCGTTTCGTCCCCGACGCTTGCCCCCGACGCTTGCCCCCTGTACAAATTATGGTGACTGTAGTTTTGGCACTTGTAAATATTACGGACAACGAAGCCCTTGGTCGGCGTCGAGCCTCACTGGTATTTGTTCTCAATACGAACTTGCATTTTATAAATACTCTTCCGTTTGGGGTTTTTTTTCTATCTGGCGCTCACACAGTTCATCTTTTTCCAACAAATGGCTTGATAGTTCTATTACATCATCGGTCTGAAATATTTGTATCTAATACCACTCGAGCCGGTGCTAGGCCGTGAGGTCATGTCATTCATGCCATGTCGACATGAACAACCGCAATAAAAGCGTGGTTTGGATACAAATCACCAGAGGCATCGCATTTTGTTGTGATATTTTTTAAAATATGCAGTCAGCAATTCCAACCACTCAGCGAGTACTGTAGTTTCTGCCTTTTCTCGGTTCGACCACTCAATAACGTGCTGTTCAAGTTTGCAAAGAATGATCATCAGTCTAAATATGTATATGTAATATCACACAAGCTGGTGCCAGGGACCTTGGTTTTTGTGATGTTTTTTGTAAATGTGCAGTCAGTATCTTTGTATGTGGGGTCATATGGCTTCTTGTCAGTACGCCGGAATCGTTTTCTACCACACTTTTAATATTATGTTTAATATTAGTTCCACGTGAATGGAAAACGAACACCATCCCCCGCCCGATCGAAATCCTGCGTACGGGCCTGCTCAGACTATACTAGTCATATGAATATAGGAATATTTCAAGTTGCCCTTTTGCTGTTCGTCCCAATTATAATTGTACTGGTAGTCACTTCGGTCGTAGGGCTGTATGCTCTCTTGTATTCTCCTGGCCCCGTGGGGCTTCCGGGGATTGACCTGGGATGTCGTTGTGCACACCGCAGGTCATGGTAAGAATAAGCCTCAGCTCCTCAGAGAGCTTGTCGTAAGAGGCGACTAACTGAGGCACCTGTGGGGTTCCCGGGTGTGAAAAGAATAGGACCTCACCCGTGTGGTTCCCGGGTATGAAAATGAATAGGATCCAACGTCGTGATATGACTGAAATATATTTGAAAGCAACGTTAAATCATATTCACTCACTCACACCCTTGTATTCCCCTGATTGAAAATGGCATCGGTTGTTGATATCCGAGTTATTGTAGCCATGCTATCTGTTTGCCTATTTCTCCTTTGATTGATAATGTTCCCGTCTTGTTTTCTTGGTTTCATCTGTTTTGTTACGGTTGGTGATGCTCTCATCGATCACGTATGGTGCTTCCTCTCGTAGTCTTGTAGCTGCCTTTTGGTTTCAGCTATTGGAAGCGGAGCCGATTTTCCTTTACAGTACTGTTGATCTATAGATGCCGGCTGCCCAAATGTCGGCTGTAAAGCAGCCTCTAAGTTTGCTGCCAATATAATAGCTTTTTCAGACAAATGGTATCTATCTTCGTAAAACAGCCAACAATATATACATGTATATATATAGATCCTGAGCGTGACTGAGATACATCTCTTTTTTTTTAGATGACGACTCTATAACGAATATTATGGATTAAGAATACTGATCAGCGATACGGATTTGATATTTTTGGAACATCATGATGTCTTGCCGGCATCATTGAAAACTGTTGACCGCTTCTCTCTTGCAGGAAACAAGCCTATGTGTATGTATAATATGATTGTCTTTTTGAATTTGGTGCTAATACTGTTATGTGGAAAATGGAATAGGTCTTTGGATTATGGACGCGGATATTCTCTAATGGACGACGGCTGGATTATGAATGACGGACTAGACGCTTGTAACTCAAACTGAAGTGTAATCAAATTGCTACTTATTTGTTGTCGACATATTTGTGTTGTAATAGTACATTCACCCCCTTGTTCTGTTGTTGAGTTCACCATCATCCATCCTAGGAAGACCTGCACTGACGATGATCCATGCATATGGTCATTGGTCGTGTATACTTTCAATTACCCGATCTATTTAGTTTCCAGGCTATGTGGTTTGTTATCAAATGGTGAATTACGGCTTCTAGTTTCTCCATTCCCGAGCAGCTGTGTACTGCTTCTAATGCTTGGCCTCTAATGTAGGCACTGATTTCATTGAGTTGGCATTTACCGCTCAGTCTGTTACTGTGGATTTATTTGGTGTGAGTTCCCAATGATGCTGATTTGATGTCCGTGGCACTCTTCCTTATCCAAAATGGTTTCACCTGCTCTCTCGTTCAGCTCTTTTCACCTTTACGTTATCGTTTGTCAAAGGCAGGAATTCGTTGTGTGCGAAACAATCGTTATTACAATTTTTGTCCGTTTTATCTTTTTGTACGATGTCACATCTGTCAGTTTTGAATGCGTTGTTCTGATCTGTATGGAGTGGTTATAATTCTGTTCCTGTTGGTCTGCTTTTAGTAAGCAGAAACTATATACAAGATTATATATCATGCTCTTCGTCCACTACCTCCAAGCTGAACCTTTGTCATGTTTGACGCATTTTGTACATCACAATTGACTGCGGAACGCTTTTGTTGAGTGAAGAACTGATTGGCATATACAATTTAATTCATGCTGATGGTTTCATGGCTGTCGATAATTAATTCACTCGAAACTGTAATAATCCACCACGTCTGATGGAGGGTGAAATTGTAATGTTGACACTCATATTAATATACATAAGCCTGTGTAGTCTGTGTAGATTTCGCGCAATATTTGATGTGAATAATGTGTTATTGTTTGCTTCGACAGGCACCGCCCTCAACGGGGTTCTTGAGATACGATCTTTTCCATATCTCGGACGATATATATAATTTAGAAAAACCTAGGTTAAGAAACAGTACTGATTGTTAACGTATGGTCGAAGCACATAGCTGCGATAAAGTTATATAGACCATTAGTTCTTCCATTAGTAAGACAAACATACAAATAGATGTAATCAGCCTCAAAATGGATGGATTTTGTAAACTCTCCCCTATGCGTTTTTTCAGCAGGGAAGATTACCAAAGCATCATATGTATTATATTTGATGACAGTGGGATCGTCATATACAACGAATGCAAGAATATCTTGTCAGAGAAATTTGTAACTCTGCCCGCTTCGACGGCTTTTCTGTCTCGCCATTGAGTGTGTGTTGTACGCGGAGAGGAAAATGACGTCACTGCGTGACGTATGAGTGACGTGGCGACGCTCACGAATTTGAATGCTGCACAGCTGCAGCCATGGGATAGCGTCATGGCTCGTGCCTACGGTTCGGTGATGTCGCATAGCATACGTTGGTAGAATGCACCATACGTGTATACGCTTGTTGACACGGCCGTGGAAAAATAAACGGCATGCCATGCTGTTTATTTTTAAAGATCAACTCCTTCTATTTTCTCGTGAATGGTAGAAACAAGTTTAGTTTCTTGTGGTCAGATGTGCTTCATTTTGTACCTGTTGTAACATATGTCACTTTCGTTAAGTTTGAGAGACATCGATTTCAGCCCAGATTTGAGGCTGATTACATCTTTAACAATTCGCATTTGAGGGTGAAAAGTTGCACGATATATTTCCGTACAAAGCGGCCGATAGACTGACTTTGGATGTATATCAGTGGACTGAAAACGTCAACTGAAAAGAAATCAAAGAAACAACAATCATGATTGCGATTTGAATTGGCCTCACGTAATGCCGTATTTCTTTGGGCGCTCAGACAAAAAAACAATGACAAATGGCAAGCGGCATCTTCTCTAGCCAAGTCGACGTACATCATGTTGCCGTGTACATCGACGTAGAGAGCTTTGCGATGTAGTTGACTTGGCTTGTGAAGATGGGCAAGCGGTTGACCTATTGCTTTCTTTGACAATGTGACGGTGCGGCGTATTTCTTATGTTTCTTCAGATAAACGTCACATCTTCCGTTTGATCTGTAATTATATAAAAAGCTGGTTATCAGTGCAATCAGCCCGGAATTGCGCACATACATTCACAACAAATTATGCTTAGTTTTAATGATTTTCCGCAGAGGACTGAGGGTGGCTCTGAACGTGGGCGTCAGTACATGGTCTATTACGTCAATTTACATAATCTTTGAATAACCGCTGTACTTCTGTTGGTCATGTTGGTCCCTCTTTCCGAGGAAAAGCAGTTACCTCCGACAAACCAAAGTCTTGGCACGTCATGTTATGTTTCCAAAGTATACCCCTCTCAGAATCATATATTCTTGAATGTTTTATTTCGAGAGACAAAGGTGTCCTAAACAGCGATGGCTCGTCTTTTGTTATATTTTTCATTGTGTCATAGGCTTGACTGCGTTTGGAAATAATAATCCATTAACCAGACCAAGCTTCTTTGGTAATAATATTATAAAAAAAAAATTGTTAGCAGCCAAATGGTCATTCTTCTGACCCTCGGCATGTCTCGTATTTTCCCCGATGTGAGGAGTGTTTACTGCGTATCGAGTGTCCCGATGGAGTTGAATAGGCTACAAGAAATATTATCAGGATGATCCCCATTGCAGTTGGCAGGGGGCGGGGGAGGTACTTTTGAAGCCCCAACATGGTAATGTCATTCTTTTGAATTTTGGATGCTGACAGATCAGTTAAAACATTGCGGTCATTTACTGTTCAGATTCGACTTTGTAAGCCTGCATAATGATTTATATTTTACGTTGTTTCACTGTTGCCAAAGCTGCCAATGGGATGTACGCTTTAACTTTCGCTTCTCTCAGAACCGTATTGTTTCTTTATATTCGGAATTGTCATCTAATCAGACTATTTGTATCTCCTTTGATATTCATGTATGATACCAAAGAGAATTGCTGGATCAGACTATTTGTATCTCCTTTGATATTCATGTATGATACCAAAGAGAATTGCTGGATGACATTTCGAAATAATGAGTACAGTTTATTCCTGGTCAATAGATTTTATTGACGGGGTCGCTACGTCGGCTATCGTACATCAACCGTATTTAAGGGAAATAAATGAACTCTGTATGCATTTCCAGCAATTTGTCATCCTAGCATTCCACTATCCCGTTAATGTAAATGTACATAAATGAAATATATATATTGAGAGACGTCATTTAGCGGGATATCTGAGTGTTTTAAATACGTTTGGCGTCATCACGATGTTCCAGACGGGAATATGTGAATGTACCTGCAAATCATTACCATTCATACGGAAGAGTAAGGATTTTTGAGAGAGTGTTAGCTATCTTTTGTATATCCCATTCTTCAATACGGCCAGAAATGTATGCATTATTCAGAAGGACTGAGAAGAAAGACGAGTTGCAAGTGTTCCTGCATATAAACTCGATCGCCAAGGCGAAGAAGACCGAATCTTTTTTTGAAATCATCGACAAAATCCACGAAGGACGAGAGTAACATGGGGGGGACAAACTGGGTTCTGCTACCTTTATATAGGAACCTTGATGTTACCTACAGTAAGGTCTGGGATTAGGTTATAAGCTAATTCAAGGAATACGCAGCTTGTTCGCATGGCCAGTACTCGTCCGTAACTTTACAACTGAGCACAACTCATTCAGTATTCATCACGAATGAGAAGGAACGGGCTTTGAATGGACCAGTTTTTGAAAGCGCCTGCATATAGACAGGGGTGCACAATTAGTACCCGTTGGAATACCTATATGCTGTTGGTATATTGTGTTGCCAAATGTCAAATAGATATTTTTAATGAGAAATTCAAGCAACTCTATCAAAAAAGAAACATCCCATTAAGGATATCTCTTGTATGTAGTAGAGCTAAAGAATGCTTTAAGGCTTCCGACATTAATATATCTACGATCAGTTTTCTCAATAAGGTTCTGATGAGGGATTGTAGTATAGAGAGTCGAGAAATCCCATGTGGATACATGTCTGTACGGTATGTGACCTTTTAGCATCAAGTTCTTTCGTAATACATTTCGAGTTTTCCAATATCCACATACATTCAACGCCAATAGAAATATTAGCGCAATACTTTTCCTAAAATGCTTTTACGTCCTGAAGGGCCCTCGTCAACAGGGTTGAAAGAAGCTTGGTGGTGCAGCTTCTAGAACCAGCTATGAATCTAGAGTTGTATGGTGATTTATGCATTTTGGGAGTCCAGTATACTTTTGGTATATCGTTATGATTGGTTGAAAGACAAATACCTCTTTCCCTGACAAACGTTTTGTGATTGTTAAATAAATCTTCCAGAGTAAGTGCAGTTTGGGAGTAAGTATACGTATTCGATGATGATATGTTTACACTCAATTCTTTAACCAGCACCTGGTAATAGTAGTATTTACATATGAATATTATATTATTTGAAGCTTTGTCTGCTGGGACTATGACGAATTTACTCTGGAGATTTGCTAGAACTTCTTGTGAGTTGAGGTTTCTCAGTAAGGGTACTTCTGTCAGTATGGCGGATTGGTTCAACGACCTTGCTCTTAGTGTCCAGCAAATCAGCTAGTACTGTAGGTTCAACGTTTTCTCGCTTAGACCAATCAATAACGTACTGTTCCAAAGCAGACAGGACTATCTTCTGATCGGCCTTCAGATTTATTCTTTTCGGCTCTCTATATTTCCGTCCCTTCATCAGGAGTAATCTTAGATCCGTATCACTTACCAAATCAAGGTTACCAGTCACAATATTTTTGCATAGTGTATAGATAAAGTTCGTCGATTTACAATCACAATTATAGCCTCCCGACGTGTATAATTTTCAGTCAAACTCCTTGACAGCATTAGAGTAATTGAATATTTTGATGGCTATAGATTTAGTATACTTATATGAAATGCAAGGAGGTTCTGTGAACTTAAAATAGTTGGTACAGCGTTGCGTACCCGCTGGATCATTCAGGATTCGAGGTAAATTAATGATGTCCAGTCCTTTATCTAAGTAGTTTGAGTTTGAAGAAAAGCCGATCGTGGGATGTTTCGAATATGTTCACTGGACGATACAACCGAAAATACGCTATATCTTGACAAACTTTAGTGATTTTGGGTGGTATTATATTTCCTGAAGACGCAGATTATTGTATATCTCTTGCTTTTGATGTAAAGCTCTCAGAGGTAACACATACAGAACTGTAAGTAAGCTATGTATACTATTTGGTGTGTTAGTTAAACCCACTAAGTAATTTAAAGTGATATGATCGTGAATCATCGCACTATTAAAATTTCTCCAACCAACGGGCATGGATCTGCAGATATAGCTTATACATTCAACCATATTTCACAAAATCAGAGATTATTAGATCCAACGACGACTAATTCATTGTAGGCTTCTAGAATACAACTAGCTGAAAAAGTTCCCTCCTAATTTGGTAGCTGTACCAAACACAGTTAATTAATTATGGCTGGTGACATATATCACAAAAACAGAGATTTTTACACCCGAAAAGGGAAAAGCTCCCTAACATAAGGGCCGAGACAATTTTTTTGTGTATGCTTCCAAGAACACAGCTAGATAAATGAGTTTCAAAAATTTGGTAGCTGCACCGAACACGGATCTGCAAAAATAACTTGCACATTCAACCATATATCATAAAATCAGAGATTATTATATCCGAAAAGAGCATAATTCAATAAAATATGGGCCGAGACGACTTATCTATTTTGTAGGCATCTAGAATACAACTAGATAAAATGCTTTCCTCTCAATTGTACCATCACAGGTAATATAACTGATACCTGGTTACATTCAATCATATATAACAAAATCAGAGATTATTATAACTCCGTAGAATAAAGGACGGGGAACCTATTGTTTTGTAGGCTTCTAGACTACAAGTAAATGAATAAGTAGCTGCATCAAACAAGTTTTGCAGTTATAGTTGCTTACATTCAAGCATATACTACAAAATTCGACATTACTACATTTGTAAAGAGGCATAATAAAATACGGACCGTGGAAAGCCATTTTCGATAGGCGTCTGAGTTATAACTAGACGGGTTTTTTTTGCAAACTTGGTTGCTGTTTTTTAAACAGATTTGCCTAAAATTCGGTAACGGACGGACTGACGTACAGAACAGCGACAATACCTCTCGGCCATGGTCGAGAGGTAAAAACCAGATTACGGACTTGCCAGTTTTCTTACTTTCTGTCTATCCTTCTAATAAGAACGGCTGGATCTGTCGCCTATTTTTCGTTATGCTTCAAAACGACCGATAGTATTTGACTCTCGATCCTTTCATACTATCTAACTGCCTACCTGAAGGCTATTAGCAGCTCAATTGCTAATAATATTCCCGGCTTTTACTTACAACAAATCAAACTTCAAGATACGAAATACTCTTGTTTGGTCACTCCAACACAACACAAGCCAAAATACCCATTAGATTATACTACTGTTCTCTATGCAGGCTGGAATGCAACCGAAAGATGGATAATTGCCGCAGATTTGGAATATTTTCACTAATTGTAGTCATATGGCCTGTTCAAATCGTGGTTACAAAGACAACGATGTGGACTCGAAATCTAGCCTATATGGGTATAACGAAACCAAACTTCTTAGGTGACCGTGTGATTTACCCGAAGAGGTATTAGCATATAAGCATGACCAGGCTCATGATTGGTTAACAAATGGAGACCCTCTGCTAGTTGTGGTGATAAATTTGTGATTTATATTTGAAAATGTCACATAACCAAAGTCTCTATTTTCAATATTTTGTTGATATTCCTTTCAACCCTTCTTCGGAGATCATCGTGTGCGGACTTTAAAGAAGGCTGCGCCCATGAGAATTCGTCTTTCTCCAATATTTGCCGATCAGCAATATGGTTCCATACCATGCGGCGATAACAAATAGTCGTGGTTTATTTATGGGATGGATTTTACTGCTGGTACGAATTCATCAAAATCTCTCGTCTTGGTTGTGATATGGGTATTTAACCCGTCTGGAAATATGGGGATATTTAGTTCATGGTAACCGTGAGGCTTCCTTTCTTCGATGAATGGAAAGAATATAGATATTTCGCCCGATCACGTACATCATGAAGAAACGAGATTCCTTGGACATCCTCGCGATTCTGTTATGAGTACGCACCATCCCTGATGAAAATGACTCTACAGTTTGGGGAATCGACATGACAAAATCAGGAAAAACTTCTCGCTCAAATCTATAAGTTGGCTTCCTGGAAATTGCCAGGGTTGGTAGAATATGAATGCCTCATCATTAACCTCGTATTGGCGAAGGCTTCGTATGTCAAGGAATAACCTGTTTCAAGGGCTTTAACGTTTGGACGTGATGGTCACCGTAGGTAGGCCTATCAGATATAGTACATGTGAGTGAAAGAGATTACCGTAACTCTATTGACGCTCTGCACAGACACAGTACCTGGGAATATGGTCATGAAGTACATTGAACAAGCAAGAAAATACAAGTACAATGTAGAAAATTAATATAAGCTTACATAATGGTGTGATGTCTTAATATTTGGACTGTCTTAACTTTTCACACAGAGTGAGATATTTGGCGGTCAGTACTAAGACACTTTTCGAGTTGCCACCTATTAGTAGGTTAGTTGTTTTGCCTTGGTTTGCTTATTGAAATAGGGACAAAAATTAATCAGTGCATTGAGGAATGATAAGCGTAAGAGTGATATTCATCTTCAACAGACTTAAGATTACAATGCTCACAGTATATTTCTTCTCTGTTCACCTTATCTGTGTTTGCATAGGATACATCTTAACTCCTTGCTCTTATCGTATGTCTCCGAATAATCCGATTATATGAAATCCCGAAACGTTCCGCTTCCAACTTCTTCTTGGGACAAACGGTTTCACAACCCAGTTTTTTGTAATAGTCCTACCTAAATAGAGCTCCCCGAAAATGCGCTTTCGTCTAAAGTTTGGGGCTACCATACATATGAGACCGCGAAGTCTTCAGTGAATGAAAATCATCAACATTGGTCTTAATTGGACAAATAAAGAGCTGAAACTTTCCGCGCACCAAGACTAATTAGTTCTCGATAGATCACCGACCTAATTTCTATTCAGCGAAGTGTAATTCTGCTGTTTTGTGTGAAAATGCCTTTCCACGCTCTGTTCTGCTTTTCAGACCGCGCAATCAACTATCTGGCATGTCGTCATCGACTCTAGATAAGCTCCTATTATTAACAATTTATCGACATTTGAAGAGTGAAGATTCAAAAATTTGTGATGTTGGGCTGAGACGAATTATCGGCAGAAAATATTTTGCGTAGTCGGGAGAGACGATGCCGTACGTTCGGGGAAGCTGCACGGTAACGGGAGAGTTACACTGCCGCATTCACTGCTAGCTTCGGGGATAGAAATCCACAGCCAGCTGTTTACAACTCAAAAGAAATTAGATAAACAAATTTGACCTAAGATGTAAATTTCTTCCACGTGAGGCTAGGTTACTTGTCCACTCCGGCCCAGTTTGGATAGTTCTTGCGGTGGGAAGGTTTTAAACACAGGGATATATAATTTGTTGATCGGTGGTTGTTGCCCGAGAGACTAGGTCGTGGAATTTCATGCGGTGACTCCGGTCCGAGCATAGACAGTAGTCCTCTGAGTCAAAAAGTGAGTATCTCCCCATAGCGTTGACCGAATAACCATAGATCACACATACTTCACCAATGATAATGATAATGTACAGAACTTGTACATGAAAAGATTCGCTTACAGTACGAAAGTAACAGCCTTGGTTTATACATTATACACCTACATACGCACATTCCCGGTTTATCGGCACAGCTGATATCAGAATAACATTGTACTTCCAGACTACATTCGTCTGGGACTATATTATTTCTCATCTACACACACAAGGGTGGATCTTCAGCTGTGATCTACACGGTATTGTAAATACGATAACATGCGACTGGGGAAATAGACCCACCCGGGTATCTTCACAATATTATATTATCTGAGAATTATATCTGCACACTCTTCACACATTTATATAACATTGCAGTTACCAACGCTGAACCTATTAATTCGCCTTTAGAGTATGCAGCGTGGGATAGATACCGCCGTGCGTGGAGGTCGCTGGTGTTCCAACAACGTGCTTCGCCGAAAACAGTCGTACGTCGTCATAGATGTCTATTATCAGTGGTATATAAGTCATCAGTAAAAGAACGAGCAGGAGAGCTCGTGACGGCTTCCTATCATTTATCGTACAGATTCGTCTACAGTCAATAATAAGCGGGATAGCTCGGGACGCATTCTGACGCCTAAACATTAATATTGCATGCTTACAGTAGTGTAGAATGGCTATAAGGAGGCAACGTGAGGGCGTGCGACGGGGATATTGCTGCGACCATACACCATAGACGAATTACAGCGCTTGGGGAGTCATCATGCACCAAGACACGGTAAGAACCAGAGGTTCCATACTTGCCTACTTGTACTACAGAAGACCGAAGGGAATTGCCTGACCACGAGAGATAGACAGTCTACATGAGACTGTGCCCGGGAAATATTCCTCGCTTCTTAGATCGGGACTTTGTATATATTTGTACCGTACATATTTCTTTCCCTTAATGGTAAACTAACTTGTAGAGCAGGGATATTTGTTTCAGGATTTGTACAATACGCGACACTAAATCCTGTATCTCCAGTATACCTTTACCAGAATATGTGATTATTGTTTTATTGTATTACTCTGCTTTGATTGTCTATACAAGCCTTCCTTGTCCACCTCCTCGATACAGACAAGATGACGGGTTGTATCTGATCTCCCTCGTTGGCCAGGATCAGTGCAAGAGACTGTTCAATACAGCCTAACAATTTTCTGTCGAAGTCTAGGCCACGCCACTCATACATCCCATCAGTACTGGAACGTTTATTTCGCTCGAGCGCTTCAATGGTAATCAACCTGGACGAAGAACAAACTTTATCAGACATTTCAAGATTTCCAATGGCGATATGGTGTTCCAATGACAATCTTTGGTTTCCATCGATCTTCTTCATGCGTAACTGTGCGTGTACATTCATCGATCTCACATGCGGTTCCCTCGCTTCATGGTGCGCCAGCCGCTTTGAGTGTCAGGTACACTCTTTCGGGATATCGTGTTCATATTTAACCATTCCTTCATGCTCGTCGAATTCCACCTCATCCTGAAACAGACAAACGTATTACATAGCAATACCATATCTACATGTATATATTGGTCAACGTCCTGATATCTGAACGGATAGCCGTTGATTTAAAAAAAATGTAAGTTTCTAGCCTCATAATACACAACATCTGTTCAAAAGCAATCAACGATTGATCAGTTCAATTTGATACACTTTAGGCTGGTATCACTCTATTCTCAGCTGTTCACATGGCTTTATTGCTTTGTCTAACAGCAAAGTTTTGATGAATCGATTAGGAAATGTCAAAGATCTTGAAGAGTATCCCACGAATTCCGAAGAAATAAGTTATCAGTCTGACCTGCTCAGTGGAATTTGAGTAGTAGGTCGTTGATTAATACTCACCAGGTAATCAACAAATCAGGTTTCCTGTTTTAATTGATTCCACGAAATGCCGGGTTTCTCTAGGCGCTTAAACGGCAATCAATGACAAATGTCAAACAGTTAACGTGTTGCCTTCTTTGAAGATGTGACGGTCTCGGCTTAGTTTTTATGCTCCTCGAATAAACGTCTAAATCTTCCGTTTGATCTGTAAGATTTTACAAACGAAGGTAGTTATCAGTGCAATCTACCCGGAATTGCGTACACACTCTTGCAAAGATACGCATAATTTCATGGCTATTCCCCCAGAGGTTGGCTCTCAACGTTGGCGCCAGTACGTGGTCTATGGACGCCTTTTTAGAGAATCGTTGAATACCATTGTACTTTTCTGTTATTCCGTCTTTCCGAGGTTACCTCCGTTAATCACTATTGTACGCTTTCCCACATTTCCCGATCGCGGAATCACATTGTGTTTTGCATGATAACCCATTATAGAATAATATTCTCTTGCATGTTTTCCAAGACAAAAACGTTACTAATATTATTATATATTGTTATACTTTCGCTTTGTGTCATAGGCTTGATTGCATTTGGATGTAATTATTCACTTCATTAAGGAGATCTAGATTCTTTGTTCATTGAGCAAATGGGCTACCATCCTGAATGATTTCACCGTCGGGCTGTCTATAGAATTTACTGTGTGTCAATTAATGAACTTGGATATTAACAGATCCCGGAACATGCGTCAGCAAAGATTACGAGGCGCATTCGCGTTGCATGGGGGAAAGGGCATGTTTAAGCCCCAACGTGTGTTGATTCTGCCAGCCTAAAATACAGTAATTTGTTACCTATAGAATCGCGATGAGCAGAGCTCAGATTTGTCTCAGTCATGCATATACCTATTGCATAGCTATTAGTTGGGCATGGTTTATATGCGTTATGGTGTATTAAGGATTGTAAGGGCATGTTTTAAAAATTGTCAACTTTACTTTGAATTGTACTAATTATTGTTTGCCTGGTGACATTGTGTTATTTCTCAACATAGCTATGTACTACATGTACATACGCCAATATAAGTTGAATTTTTCATTGTAAATTACATGCCACTATATACGTTTGAATTCCGGTTTGTTAATCTGGGAATTGATTTAAATCTCACGTGGCTTCAATCGTTGTTCGGAATAACGATATAATCAGAACAGTTACACCTTTATATTCACGGATGATACCGAAGAGAATCGTTCGATGACATTTCGAAATAATGAGAGTATAGTTTATTTCTGGTCAACATGATTTATCGACGATGTCGCTAAACAATCCATCGTACATTAGTCACATTAAAGGGAAATAAATGAACCCTTCATGCATTCTCAGCAATTCGTCAACCTTGCATTCTATAGTCTCTCGGAAAAGTAAATTTACTCTAATGGAAACTGTTATTATTCAGAGGTGATTTATCGGGATATCTGAGTGTTTTGTTACATTTGCGTCAACACGTTCCCATTTTGGTGTTACGCAGGTGAGCGTCCCTGCGAAGCATTACCATTCCTACGAACTGATCAGGATTTCTGAGCGAGTGCTAGCTAGGTTTTATCTAACCTATTCTTTAATACTGCCAGAAAAGAATGAGTTATTTAGTAGAACAGAGCAGAAAGACTTTGTGTATTTATGCAGGTATTCCTGTATATAGAGAAGATCGCCAACGTGAAAGAAGAGCGAACCTTTCGCTGACATCATGGATACAGTCCATCGATGACGATGACGGCGAAGGGGGTAAACTGGATTCTGCCGGCGTTATACTCAGCGTAGGAACCTTGATACTGCCTAGAGTAAGTATTCAGTCTGAGACGAAGTTATACATTACTTCGAGGGTTGCGCGATATTCGCATGACCAGTGTCCGTATGTATTCATCACTAATGCATATAGCTCAATAGGTCTATCAGTAGTGGTGCAAAGAGATTTGTTTGAACGGGACTATATCACGTTGGTAAAGAACACTAGTGTGCCTCTACATGTCACGAGTTAATTAATTGTATTTCATATTTATCAGTATCAATAATCAAGTTATATTTGCAAAAAGAATTCTTTAACAAGGCCGCGGAGTTTACAAGACCTATATATCGGTTAGACAGTAGTCACTAACCAAAAACCGTGGCATAGCTACAGATTGCAAGGTATACAATTGACTTGACCACTGACCATGGCGTTTTGTCAATAACAAGAGATCTATGTTAAAGGAATTCACATGAAAACTGTAGTGAAAAATCCATTCGTATTTTGTGTTTGGATGGTAATGTTGTCATGAATTAGGTATTCAGATTATGGACGCGGAAATTATTAACGAAGGACGGTTAATATTACTTGAAGTCTGGCTTCAAGAAATGTTCCGTATCTCTTAACATGGTGACCTGTATTTTTTTTTTTTTTTCCTACGCAGGAATTTGGCCTCGATCCCCTTGACATAGGGTCATGAAACTAGATCATTGGAATCTCTTATTTGTTTCGAGTAGATAATCATGATTTTAAAACAAAAACGACTAAACCGGAAGTGACGCAATCAAATCCGGACATAACCGATATCTCCCGAACGGTGGAGTTAATGGCATGGGACCTTTGCTGATGGATACTTAAAAACCAAGGGGTTGATCGACACGTACCGGTGATGCCATAATGACGTCATTAAACCGGAACTTTGTCTATATATCGAGAACAGCTGAGGCTACAGGTATGAAAGTGTATATCGGAACTTCCCAGTGACGGCATAATGACGATGGATGCTATTGGGAGGATAAGTATATTGGGGGGGTGGGGGGGGTAACTAAATGTAAGAAATAATGTTTTCATAGGCGTATTTTACACACGGTTAGTTTGGGAAAGTTTATAAATTTATGAAATGCACTATTCAAATTGATTATCAACAAAGATTATAATGAAAGGTTGAAAAAATATGGCAAAACTTTGACATCCTTTCTCCCCTTTGTTTAAAAAACTGGTCCACTGATATTAGCACGAGTTAACCGGAATTAGACACAAGTTACGAAACGTAACACAAAAAGATCTTGCACGTCACTCTCGGGGTTGTTTCTTTTTCAGAAACATTTGGTGGAAGCGCTTGTTGGTATAGCCCAGTTTTACAAGAATCTTGCAAATACTACTAGGCGAGATATTCGTCAAGGGTATCGCGTAATCATATGTGTTTCATGTAGTAAAAATACAATTCAGTGTTTGTGATTCGACCTTTACGACATAGCCGAATAGCAGCTCTAATGGTCAAACGATGTCAGACCGCAGAACGTTACACCTGAAACCTCCACTGCTCTGCCTAAATCGATAGCGTAACCACCAATACTACATCACAGATGAGGGCGGTGCTGCTTTCACACTATAGCCAGTGGTCAGTAAATGGCGCATATACAGTCATCCCCAGTGGCATGTCCAATCTTCAATTTACTTCTGTGTTGTACAATTAGGTGAAAAGGGGATGTCGGACGCCTCCCCTGTCGCGCAATTTGGGTTGTTGAAAGGTGGTAAGGTGTAGGAGTAACAGTTAACTGATTGTACACTGTGTCCCCGGCTTTAGGCAGTCAAACTGACAATCAATCATTGTGAAGACTCATTCAAACAGCTCTATTACAGGATCGTTAAATAGGCTGAAATGCCGGTAGGGAATGGGGCTATCATACTGATGATCAATGTACCCCGTCCGCACCATAGCTCGAGCTCAGGTCACTTAAATACTGATGGGCTGCTGTTAGGTTCATCAATCTTATATGTGTAGCTTTGCCTTCCCTCATCTTATAAACAAGGTGCTCCTCTGCCAAAATGTTCAGTTATTGCAACTGAAAACCTACATCATTTCAATATAATATGAAACGCCATCAGGATGCTCTGTGATTCCTAGATACCGCTGCTTGAATCATTTAATATTTCTCTTCGTTTGGCATGTCTTTTTGTTTAGGATTTTCGGTAGGGTTATAAGATACAACATATCACGAATCGTTAGATTCTTGGTATGTGCTTTAGAATAGGTTAACCGGAAGACTGTGAAGTCATGTGGCTCTGTCAGTATGTCGGCACCTCTTCCCACTTCCCTTATATGTGTTGTAATTGGACTGTACGGCATACCTTAAACTAAACGACACGATCCGCTATATATAAACAGTAAATTGTATCTGTATGCGACAGTTTTACTCTGTCCACTGGCTCGGCTTCACTGTCTTCAGGGATATTTAACCTCCAATAGATGTTCCGTTTTTTCCTCGATACGCAGATCAGCAATCAGTTTCGTTGTTTTTCCGTTTGAACTGTGGGTTAAATTGTTTTCCTGAAATAGAATTAGCGCTATGTCACCTGCTTGTATGATAGTTAACGATTATTTTATGGACTCTTAAGTGAACACTACCTGTTCCATATTGAATTTCCTGGTCTATATTATACGCTGTGTTATTCAAACTCTAAGAACGGTATGTCGTTAACTAAACATTACCGAGCGATAGTGCTTGAATCTGTCATATTTACACTCTAGCTAGAGGCCCATTCAAAGGCGGTACCATTTCTGTGTTCGGGCTCGCAGGATGTTTTATCGCAGTCAGCTGAGTCAGCTGTCATTCTACCGCAGTGTTTACAATGGGAAATTGAGTCCGAGGGGTAAACCTGGTTTGCCGTCTGCTAGTTTACACGTAGGTATTGAACCGAGTACATTCACAGAGGAAAACCTTTGAGTATACTGGGCTATTATTTGGAATCCCGATGCGTGCGGTGGCCGGTACACATGTGCCCTAACATTGCGTGAAGTTCTGTTCTGCCATTGAAAAGAATATTTCCTAGACCCATAGATCTGTAGGTAGCAAAGCGTGGTCATCGCGTTGCGTCCAACTGAAGGGTGCAAGATTAGATTGATACTAGAATCAATGCATCAAATCCAGCTTTTTGGGAACAATCAATAAGAAGCAACTACCGTGATATATCAAAGTCTATTTCAACAGAGAATTAATCTATATCATACAAGCCTCCACGACTACAGCTGATGAAGATGAGTTGTCCGTTTAGCGCAATGAGAGGTATAGGTTCGGCAAATGATCTCATGGAGACAGAACGAAAGCAACGGAAAATAAGTAACATTTCCACGTGTTCTTTGGGATCAGATGAAGTTGGAGATGGTTCACAAGCAAGGAAACTCGATTTAGCTGGTCTCATCGAGGGGGTTGGAACCCTTATCTTACCAACGGTAAGTTTGACTGGTAATACAGCTGATTCGCTCAGTGTTCCAGATGTCTTTCTTAGCTTGTTAATAATTTGTATTGTATCTATCTAAACCTAAACTAGTGAATAATTACGCAACTCTTTAAAATACATTTGTTGAACTGACGAAATTTGAACTGACGTAGTTACCGTAATTACAACTAATGAAGCTTATATATGGGGTAAATAGTGAGCATTGTCTACAGCGATCTGTTTGTGTACCACATTGTAGGCATTTGGTTAATGTCAAAACATTAAAACTTGGTTTTATTCAGAACACCAGAGTACAGCTATTATTTGCTATAATTAATATACCTGGATGACTTTCATATAAGTTCTGAGCGTGCGGTCCGAGAGCTTGAACTTGGAAATCGTGTTTAATACTCACACCCCGATGTGTTTTGAATACACATGATCTGCAGTCTGAATGGGCTATTCTAACAAACAACAACATTCTCTTTTATCTTTCATCGTTAATTGATTGACTTTGGAGCTTGTATATGGATATACTGTGAATTTCACATGGTGCGTTAATAGACCGCCTTCCCAATATAACTAAAAACAAAACATCATGTAATGTGCTGTTGACAAACGTAAGGAAGCATTTTGTATTGCGTTAAATTCCAGCTCTTTCGATGGTTTTATCGGCACTTACTGTTATACATGACTATGTGTTCATTTACGATGAATCCGCGATTATCGTGGGGATTCCCTGGTGTTACACTTTGCATTGTGCCAGGGATAATTGGTAAGTGGAATTATGGTTATGACAGCGACATCACCAGTTCATGCATAAAACAAGGAACATTCAACACGAGGAAATCTAATATATCTGCTGATATTGGTTATGCCATTTACGGTCAAACTGAAGATGATTGATATAGCACGAGCGAATTATTTTATACCATGAAGATTTCTTCATAAAATTTAGTGTTGAACTAAAGTTTACTACTTTTCAGATTAATTCAGCTTAAGATGAGGAAATAGTTGGCGCCTCGCAAGAGTAATATGATCTTGCAACACCGCTGATTATTACTCGATAAACCCCTTATAAATTGCGCTTTGGCATTGCGGAAGGATTGACTCGCTCGTGCTAGACGTTGTTCATTTACAAAAAACTACCTCTAGCAACAAGTCTTCCTTGTCTAGATTAAGCGCACTTTATTCACTGCATGTGTTTAAATCATCCGTTTTTTTCTTCCGCCCTTCCTGTTCTACGCTTCAAACGAATTAAGGTTTTCCGATACATCATTTTATTTCCTTACCGTCTCTCGTATAGTTGAACTGCAGCGAAATACCCTGCCTCAGACCCAACAATCATAAAGACAGACAATTATAGTTGAGGGAAGCAATTTATAAGTGATCAGCGTTGTTTTACAGCCAAACAGCATGGTAGTACAATAACATCGCTTTAGATGTTCAGCTGAAACATTAGAGGAGCAAATTTCAATTACGAACGGCTAGATAGAGTTACAGCTCATTACCTGCTCGTCACAGTGTTGGAAATAAATTTATACTACTCTGGGATATGGTAATATATCAGATCAAGGAACCGAGAATAGAGGCGTCACGCCCAGACCAATATAGCATACATAGCTCACTAGTGGTTCTCAAAGGCTAATAATTTAATATACATATAGACAACTCAAACTGGCTAAACACATCATTTAGAGCTAATTTTGTAAAGCATTATTGCTAAAGATAAGCCATTTAGTTTCACTGGACGTAGTAATGACAGATTTGTGTTAATGCCCGTAAATTGATAGATGTGTCTCTGTATATTCTCACGTCTGTCCTTGTAATCCATGATGATGAAACAAATACTACATGGATTGAATATGTACAATCCATGCTGGCTTTCTTCACTCGAGGCAAAATTAATAAATGGATCAATTGCAGCGGCTTTTGTTAGTGCGTCAATGGAAAACTGGCGTTTGTATGAACATTTGTAGGCAAACGTTATTTCTATCTTGTGTGTGCAACTTAACCTCTTCTACCCAATGAAAAAGCAATTACGCTACGCTGTTTCCTCTGTTAAGGACTTCATAATACAATTTTCTGGTTAACGGGAGGCCAAATCGTCCAGTTTAGAATGCTTCTATCTGTGTTGTGTCACTATACGATATATTTTTCACCAATTGTTCGTAGAAAATCATATTTAGTACTTTTATGTACAGTTGTCTAAAATTCCTCACCATTTGTCATTAAAATGAAAGCACTATTACATATTTCACAGTTTTACCCGCAGTTTGAATGTACTGTAAACATTTATATTGAGTACCCGGGTATATAGCATCGTAGACATCGTAGGCATCGCAGACAAGCATCACAGACACCACAAACACATACGAATCGACCATGACAACAACAACGACGACAACTACAGGGGGGAACAACAATCTCTCACAATCTTTACAAACTGCACTAAAGAGCGACCAATCATTAGCGACGAGGCGCGTTTTAGTCTCAACTCGAAAGCACACAATGTCAAGGTCCATCGATTTAAAATATCTCAACATTTATACAATTTTGCATACAAAAAGAAAACAAGCGGTTCATCCAAAATGTCACGCACGACTGTAACCGTAAACACCAAAAATATTTTCACGAGCAGCGCAAGCCAATGGCTAAGTGGACGTGATAATCGCCGGTATTGATTTAGTATGTTCATTGTGTTCAAGACAAATCTAACCGTCCTTAATCTGTGTGTGATTCATGATAATACAATCTAACGCATTTTATCCGCCAGAAAAGGGAAAGGTCTTTTTTTATGTAAATGTGATCAACATATAACCATTGGCCTGTCGTTGCAACCATTGACATATCTCTGCTACCATCGGTCGGTCGTTACCACCATTTATATGTCTCTGATACCGTCGGACTGTCGTTGCAGCCGTTGTCATGTCTCTGCTACCGTTGATCTGTCGTTGCAGCCATTGACTTGTCTCTGGTGCCGTCGGCCTGTCGTTGCTGTCACTGGCATGTCTCTGCGACCGTCGGACTATGGTTTCAGCCATTGTCATGTCTCTGATACCGTTGACCTCTCGTTGGTGCCATTAACTGACATGTCTCTGGTACCGTCGGTCTGTCATTGCAACCAATAGCATATTTCTATTGGCCGGTCGCTGCCGCCGTTGGTACGTCTACCATTGAATCATTCATCTGGCCAAGGACATGCCATGTCACCATTGATCGGGCACATCGACCATCAGAGCATCCCTCCGATCATTACTTGTTCCTGTGAACATCTTGAATGACAGAACCACACGGTCACTCACACCGGTGTTAGATCAGAGAAAAAGATCAGTTTGCTGGAGCTGATTGACAAACACGGGTCTAAATGTTCTGGGTTTGGTCATGCATAAGTGAATAAACAGAATGGAATATACATCCAGCATAATGTGTACTGCCATAATCTTATTATGGGTAACAGATATATTATGTTTTTCATATGTAGGAATGGAACAGGACAAACGAGCAATTGATACTGTAAATGATATTATTCTAGCAATGGTGGAGAGCAAAAAGGGCCACATGACCGCGAATGACTTTACAGACAAAGGGAAAATACAGGGAGGGTATAGGGAGAGTTTCATGCAAACAGTATGCTGGAATCCACACGCATGCATTTCACGACAAATAGAGGACATTAGCTGGAAGATCATGAAGGGTGATAACTCTTGGTTAAACAAATTGTATTCCCACAAGAAAATCAACAAAGTGAAAGAGGCGATATATGCATTTATTTTTACTTCAGCTTTCAACTGTCGTGTTCATTGTGGGTTTAGTAAAACCTCTGCACACCGAACTACAAATCTATTCTATACTGACATTAATAGCATGTATGAGGAGACATAATGGTCAGTATATCTTTTTATATTATACGACTATATTGGGCTAACCTATATCCTCCCATTTTATACCTTTCATAGCTTGTTTCTACTCCCGTTTATCTATGGGCTAGAAGCCGTATGAACACCATGCAATACAGTATCTTCAAGGTGCTTATACGAGAAGTCACAATCAAAGCACTGGAGAACGACTTTGAAATATACACGTTCGTTTGGATAAAGAATATCACTCTGGTTGATGATACGGCTTTGGCGATTGGAACACCACCATGATCGTAACTGTGACAATGTAAACTAGCTAAATACATTAATATATGAAGCTTTCAAGTAAAACTTTATTCGTCCTCAGGCAGTGGCAATTCCAAGGAGATACCGAGATATACTAATGTTTAAATAACCCAATATATAAGAGTCGAGGCATATGGTTGTTGGAATATTAACATAGTCATCCAGAGTTTTTAAATTGTTCAGCAGCATTATTCCTTGTGTGAAAATGCTGCTATCCAATTTGCTCATCGCCAGTTTTATATGGACTCGCACGAAGGTAGTTTCTTCAAACACAGGCCCACACATGTCAATGAAGATAACATGACAACATGACGTTCTTTATGTCAGATCCTCATGTGTATATATCCATGGAAACAGAGATACAATTTTGCGTTGCCAGTAAGACATATTGTCGTACATGGCGATATTATGACCGGCTAACCTTCATCGAATGAAAGCCTTTGATATTCAGTTTTGCAATAATGCCCTATGGCGTTGATTGACATCCTCAAGTATTCTCACTATCTGTAACAAATGTTCGGGAATATTGTCACTGCATGGGAAGTAAGGCAAGAGCATATGACAGTCGTTTCTGCCTTGATATATGGACGACTTGATGAAAATATTTTTCTTTTAATTAGGTTAAAACAACGGTCATTTCGTCCTGTATCAGACGAATATATACAATGAAAGCTAAACATACCGGAATCACTCTGGTCCGTGAGATGTCTTTGAAAACAATGTCATTAGTATACCAGTATGTGGACCATACGACGTCTTGTCAGATTCGAGCGTTATCTTCATTCTTGTCAGATTCGAGCGTTATCTTCATTCTTGTCAAAATCGACGTGTTATCTTCCTTCTTGTCAGATACGACGTGTTATTTTCCTTCATACATGGTATTGCCATACATGGCCGGGGTGGGAGCACTTTCCGCCACCCCCCACCTCCCCCCCCCCCTTACGTTTTTTTTTGCTCTTATCTACGATCAACCAAACATGGAGAGCTGAGACTCCATGATTTTGTAGATTATCATATTGAGGTCATTTTGAGCCTATTCACATGACCCCTCGTGCAGAGGATCCTGGGTAAATTAAAAATTGTTGCCAGTGATATTTTCGTCAGATTTCTTCAAAATTTGTGCTTTTCTGCATGGAAAACTGGGTAAAATCTATTTTATTTCATATCAGATTATTATTTACTAATTTATCATACAGTTATTGTGAAGAAAGTAGATAAATAAAAAAATCGAAAAATCAGACCGAAAAATCGTCCAAAAATGCCCTTTTTGAACATGTCAGAGTGACGTCATCATGTTGAGCATCTTGGATTTTGGTTACAGATCTTGTACCCAAAGATATAGTGTGGTACGTTTCAGCCTTCAAGCATTAGGGATAGCGAAAATAAATAGGGGTAATTTTCGGCCCCGTCCTCCCCCAGGCTGCGGTACACCCCCAAATCGCCCAGGCCAGATAAGAAGTACATGCTCAATTGAGTTGACTTTAAATTTTATGTTTATCGTACACCTTCTAAAGAATGTACTTTACCTCAGTTACCGTATATGGGTACCATACGAATAAATCTGATTATTCCGTTTGTGAATGAGCTATAGCTAGAGACCGTTACTATGAAAAAGGCATGTATTCGAGCAATGTAATCTCATCAACAAGAGTACATCTAGACCATCCATGCAATCCACTATCTCTTCCGTTTGGGTCCGGTATTTCTTGTGAGCTATAGGTGACCGAGTTAGGCAGATAATTACCCGAAGGCGGTTCTGACCACGTTCTGACTGTGGACTGGAAAGGTTTGAAATTCGCTGGGCAGTAGTTAAATGACAACCCATTGTGTTACGCACTCAGACTATCTGCACTGGTCTTGGTGATCAATCATCAAATACGGACAGCTTTTCAGATCTCTCAATTAGCACTGACAAACCTATGTGCATTCATATATATCGTCTTGAATCTGTACGAGTACAGTGGCGTCGGAACGTAAGTGAAAGTGGGGGCGGGGGGGCCACTATCACAGCCCAAGGGTCCAGGGGCCGCCTGGGCCCGGGAAGCTCCGGGGTCCCAGATCGCCGGAGATGCGTTCTGAGCGTTTTCCCGGACATAAAACTGATCATACTGCATGCAGATTAATGGTTCTATTTTCGCGATTTTTTCGCAATTATAAGCACGCATCGATATTGTAAACATCGCACCTCATGTCTGCATCCATTTGAATTTCTAGTTATATTTAAAATATACAAAACGATGACTTTTAGTTCTTGGAAGGGAAACCAATATGCCTACCAAGACGATTCATTCACACAAAGATAAAACAACAGGCGAGGGTCCAGGTGCCGCCTAGGCCCCTGAAGGTCCGGGGTCCTAGGTCGCCGGAGATGCGTTCGGAGCGTTTTCCCGGACATAAAACTGATCATACTGCATGCAGATTAACGGTTCTATTTTCACGTTTGTTTCGCATTTATAAGCACGCATCGATATTGAAAATATCATACTTCATGCCTGAATCCATTTGACTTTCTAGTTATATTTAACACATAAAAAAACACATAAAAACGATGGCCTTTACATCATGGAACGTTAGAACCAATATGATATCGATTCATGTGCACAACGCTAAAATAAGCGATCCTCACAGCCTGGCAGGCGAGGGTTCAGAGTCCGCCTAGTCCCCGGAAGCTCCGGGGTCTCAGGTTACCGGAGATGCGTTTTACGCGTTTTTCCGGAAATAAATCTGAAAACAATGTATATAGATTTATGGATCTGTTTTCACATTTGTTTCGCATAAAACACGCATCGATATTGAATAATATGCCTGACTCCATTTGAATTCCTGGTTTAACCAAAGATATTCGGCCCCCCACTCCCTAAATCAAAAGTCCCCCCCCCCGCTTCCGACGCCACTGGAGTACACGGGACTGCGTAGAGAGCATGTATGTATAACAAAAAGGGGAACCACGAGAACAACTCAAAATCTCTCGCGAGGTTGTGATATCGTTTTGTTTGAACTATCATGCACGAGTAGGTACTTCGAGTAGGCTTGAGTGAGATAAACCTGTATAATTAGCTGAAGTATGTCCACTGCTGCTGTTTCAATGGTATATACCGGACGCATCTCATCATGAAGTATATAGGGCTCAAAATCTCCTACATCAAACATCCAAGTTTATGTTCTGACAGTTGAGGTATTAAGCTGTGAAACAGTAAATAGCAACCGTCTTCTCAGCTGCATACATAATTAATGACTATTTGTTCGTGTCCTTCCCTGGAAAACTATTTAACTCACGTCACTTCGTATATTGAACATGCGGAACTGTATTTGTCAACAGGACAATCGTGCTCGTATCGAGAAGTATCGACGGGTTAGCCCTAGGATTCGTTTTATCATACGGTAACAGATTTAGAATTGGTACAGGCTCTTGCCTGTCTGTATTCTGTCTTTCATTCGACCTCATCGGCTTGGATACGAGTGGTTTACTTCGAATTTCTTGGCAGATACATGTACATGCTGTTATAATCTCCCACCACCATGGTGATTAGGTATGGTACAGGCACTGGACGCCGGTACAATTGCCAAGAATCATTCGGGCTAATGTACTGAACATGCTGAATCCAATATGATAAAAGAAGCCGTCCACCCGTCGACCAAAGAAGGCGTATAATCGACGTCAGATAACACTTTGAGTTACATTATTGGAACTCAAATTGTCATATATGTCATTTCAATTTGCCTTCATGCAGAAAGCAACAGCTGTTGCATAGGTCCGAAGTATAGGCATTAGACTAGATGTTACGTATTCAGCCGTCGTTCACAGGAAGATTTCCGCTTCAATATCCGAACAATACTTTTTGAATAAGGAAATAGTTAATTTCACCTGATTAATCTTTGGCGGATTGAAAGCGTATATTCAGTGTTCAAAACTGGTGCACAATTTCATTTGAATATGACAAAATTTATTGCCACAACCATCTCAATTGAATAGAAAGAACGCGAAAATATTTACGAAACTTTCCAAACTATCTATGTGCGTTAGAGCAGGATCGAACCTGACGATCCCCATATCAAAATTTGTATTGAGATGATTTGCATTTCTTTGCATTTCCTGTTATTTTGATCGAGATGGGTAACTCCTCGTGTTGATGAACATCTATAGTATAAGGTTATGTGCATGCATGGTCATGCTCGATTTTGAGTTTTTTTGTATGATCATGGTGATGATACTAATATTATGATGATGATAATATAATGATAAAATAATATAATAATAATAGATAGCATAAAATGTACTATGATAATAACAATAATATGATGATGCTATCAATACAAATTTATATCAGAGGAAATTCTATGTGGAAAAGAAATTTTCAACCGTATATGGTTATTCTTTTGTAATGAACGTACTTATCAGGTACTTTTGCATTTGGTAATTATGCCCAATGAGAAATATTATAACAATAACATGATAACTAGAGCGTTAGAATATTTTATTGGCCACATATCCCTGGTTAGCAGCCCGCCATAGTCATTAGCGGCTCAAGGGTCCGAAGGGCCCAGCGGACGCTAATGACTATGGCGGGCTGCTAATCGTTGATGAAGGACCAATACAAAAAGTATAAACGCCCCTGAAAAATAATATTATTACTATTAATCCCAGTTTCATAACTGGTTTTCATTAATTATAATTAATTGCGAATGAGAGGGCTTCGCTTCGTCAATTCTTGCCATATTCTTGTTCTCAGAACAACACATCACATATCTGACGTCAAAGATCTGTGTCAAAGGCCAGAGGAAGGTGTGCTCTTCAGCTGCGGCTGATAACTTTTTCCGCTTGCCTCCGTCTCGTTTTGCCAGAATAATATGAATTTGTTTGTGAAAAGTATGGATATCATACAGGGAACACCTTGGCAACTGGTAATAAGTTGATGTGCCTCACATTTTAGTCAATTATATACGTCCATACTGCCGGGCCGCTTCACGCAACTCCCCAGCTAAGAAGCAAATTGGCCAGAATTTACAAAGAAACGCCAAGACAGAATATAAAGGCCGTTATTTTCCAGTGGATAATTTACTGAATCTTTATGTCGTTGATGGAAAAAGTCGACAACGTTGGTCATCTTGACCCTATTAAATGTGACAAGGTAATGATGAATGAAGACGTTTCTTCACTGACTAGAAGTCGGGTATCCCGGTATGACGTACAGGTGTTGTTAGTTTCCAATATGGTATTCGAGTGCAGCTTATCGGGTCTTATGCTCCTGTAACTGCCTGGATAATCATGTACGGTAGAACTCTCGACTTAATGACGGCTGATGACTAACAATGCAAGCTCTAATAGATCAAAACGGCCCCAGAATCTTGTCAATCGATGATTCCTGCTGTGAGACCACAAATCACTTATTTCTCAATAAGGCAAAATGCTCATATGATTTTTCCAGTCACAGACATGTGGCATTTGGGTCACTTTTGACAGGAAGATTAGGGTATTAGTTCATGCATATAACCGGGAAAGAATGAAGCGGAAACAGACAGACGGCAACTGTCACGATCGCTAGAGACGGCAGGTTATCTTCGAACAAGTATTGAACGGTTCTCTCCTATCGACGAGGAATTACATATGATGTCTTGCGAGAGAATGTCATCTATCAGAAGGCTCACTGGACAACACAGGGTTTCTGTCGGTGATGCGGTTTTCCTGGATCGTATACGCATGGGAGAGATACTGTTACGTAGTATCATTCTGTTCTTGTAGGTTCAAAGGCCGAACGGAGTCATACTTCCTCTAAATCGATCTTTATCAATAAGTGGAATTTAAAGTATATACTGTTACAGATGTATGCATATCTGCGGGACTTACAAACACTTTTATCGGAGATTTCAAATGCTTCCTAGAGAATATAAACAACCATGAATTGTCCATTTAAGGCAATGCGGAAATCGGCCATGGTAGGCAGCCCTAAACATATCAGACATGAATTGTGCGACCCAGATGGTGCTCCATCGTTGGTGGAAGCAGTTCTAATGCATAGAAAAATAAGTAACATTTCAACTACATCATGTACATCGTCTCTTGGATCAGACGACATGGCTGATGAATTACAGGATAAAAAACTGTGCTTGTCCGACCTCATAGAGGGGGTTGGTACACTTATCTCCCCAACGGTAAGTTTTCATTCATTGCTGAATCGATCATATATGTTGTTACATAACAAATATGTCTCGAGCAGTCTAGGAGATTCGTAGTAGATTTAACGCCAGCATTGGTGTTAAGTATCTGATTAACAACCATTAATAGGCAAATATGCCAAACGAAGCAGCACAGTTATCACCTAACGCAACAATCGATGGTCAATACATCGACTTGCCAAGCTAGACATCTGTTTACATCGTTTCCGCATTGATAAGCACAAATTTAACTATGTATAAAATATAATCTCCGTGTGCAAAACTCAGTTACTCGGAAGACAGAACCACTTTTGGATATTCTCAAATAAACAAAACTCTGTTTTGGTGCGGTTTTCCGGGATCCGGTATGTATGGGAGGTATACTGTTAGGTAGTATCATTCTGTTCCTGTAGGTCTTGAGATATAGCTTGAATCGTAGGGTTTTATGATACACTGTGTAGAAAATATAACGATAACGTTACCTTCCACAAGCCAGTTGATATCGGTATCTCAGAGAATCCACCAAACCAATACTTGGCTATGTCGAACTAAAATAACAATTTAATGGCAAGGATTTGGTCATTTCAGATAATTTTTGCTAGTAATATAATCATTTTTTATTGATCAAAAATATAAATACTCTGGGTCGATGGGCATTTTTGGGATGATTTACCCATTCCAATGATGGAGATCAACGATAGCAATAACGTATATCGTATCTTATTTTCATGTCTGTATGTAGCCACCTACTAGCATACCTCTTTAGGTTGAATGGTCAATGCACATTTAAGGCCAAATTTAGTTTGCTGTACAAATGATGAAACTGCTACGTGAACAGGAAGCGTTTTATGGCAAGAGTGGTACAGCAAATATTTTGTGGCACTAATGGGAAGGATTTTCTCCATCTTGTGCAGATAATAGGGTTGCATGCTTTTACAGTTTATGGTTTCATGTGAGCTGATAATTGAACTGCACTTCACCGCCCCACGTAACGCGGATGTTTGGAGTTAGATATAGCGATACAGGAAGACGGGTCAGAAAATAAACCCAGGAAGGTATTATAAACTATGACAGGATGTCAGCCAAAACCTGATAAATTGTGCCTTGTTGATGCTGCTTCTCGTTCGTGATCGGAATGAACCAGGGTGCAGAGAGTGGGAACTTTAATTGGTCACGTCGACATCAGAATGCTTGTTGCTCCAGTATAGCACGCTCACTCGTCTACACCTAACATAGGTTGGCAGAACCAACGTCAGATTTGACCTGCCATATGCGATCGCTGTCTACAAAATATTTCTGTATCAATAATCATGAGAATTGGAATAATTTATCAGCACAGGGACGCTAATCACGAAAATGCAAATAGGCGTAATATGAAGATTAACAGAAAATTTAAATATACACAAATTATATTCGCTCAATAAAGAAGTGATAAACTGTTTTAAGTGATGCCAGACATCCCCCGAAACAGTTGATCAATTCGTCAGTTTCATATCACAATGCGAAGTCATCACAATGCAGTGGTCATCAAATTCGGTTCCTCTTCCATGGTCGCTGTCCCTTGATGATGAAGCTATCACCTCCGTTATAATTCTGATTAATATGAGTTATTTGAGGAATAAAGGAATTACTATGGATAACAACTTCTTTGTTCCATGCAGACGTTCCGTTGCAGTTCCTAACAATTCGTTTGAAAACGACGTTTAATATAAGGAAGTAGTCATCCATAGTAATTCGTTTGCTTACTGATACTAAATACCTGAAAGACGGAAGCTTTTAACGACCGGAGCACAAGCAAACTATGCTTTTATCCGTCGATTCGGCATCATGGAACGAGGAAGTTCCGATCTAAGTTATGCATAATTGACGAAAGTCCCCTTATACATAGTATGTGAATGCATAGCGTATGTGTGCCAGTCTTTGTTCCCTTTATTTCGGAAGATAACCACCTTTTTAGGATTATACAAGGTAATTCCCGTGTTGGAATCGAACTTAATATATCTTGACAGAAACTCTATGACTGGCTGAGTTATCTTCACATTTCTCAACGAACCATTGAAAATACTGGATATTATTTCAATAAATGGAATTGTTTTAAACCTGGAATACAAGCGTCCAGTCCGTCATCCAACATTAAAGAATTTCCCCAACCATAATCTAAAGACCTATTCCATATAACAGCATTAGCATCAAATACAACAAAAAACAAAACAAGCAAACAATTATCATAGAATACATAATTATAGATTATAAAGATGCAAAAATATCAAATCCGTATCGCTGATCAGTATCTCAGTCACGCTTTGTACCCGTTCATATGAACACCATAAGGATCTTGAAGTACATGTACATGGCTTCATACGGACCCTATTCCCGGGTTAAGCGGAATTAGACACAACTTACGAAACGTTATAAATCTTGCACACTATACGCTCGTATTTTGCTATCGGCATAGGATATGTATCGCTGGAGATATGCATTGATATTCTAGGTTTCTATAAAATTTCACTTGCGAAAGAACTGCCTGACAGCGTGTGCCTGTCTACATTCATTATACGATCATATACAAATAATTTATTGCGAAGAATAGATACAAATAATTTATTGCGAGGAATAGATCATGGTTTGTCTTCGGATGATTATGGCCCTTTCAGTCGAATAACGGGTTGAAGAAGTGTCCATTCATAACCCATGTTCGTAGAACTAAAACGACTTACTGATAGCGAGGTCATTAGTGACCGATATCCGAATATGCAGGGAGCTAGCCACGAAGCGGAAACAATTAATGGTTGTCAACGATTTTGCGGAAATCACAAGATGACTCTTCATTAACAAGTCATTGAGAGTTATCCCTGCAGAGCGTATTATGTTATTCTGTTAGCCGAGTGTGTTCATGTGAATATCCTGGGGTAATCACTGAAGCCTTGTCCACATGGGCCCTCAGCCCATACATGTACATGTACCAGGCTGAGAATCCTATTGGCAACATTCTTCAGAAGTTTTCTCTGTGATCCCTGCACAGAACACTGCATGGTGTTTTTGTGTCTTATACGATGTGATTTAGAGTCTTGTCATAATCCATTTCTTTCAGTAATGTCACTATTGGTGGACACAGTTATTGATTGCTACGTATAAGTTATTGAGCGCATATAATTGATCGAGGACGACTGGGTTGAAGGGATTAGGAACTGCTCGAGTTCCAACGGAAGAAGTTTATACAGACCCATATGTCGAGCGGGATCTGTATCCCATGTGTGGGTTTGAGTGATTGTGGGATATTGTGAAACGAAAGGTTCTAAGCGTGCTTTGATGTCAATAGTATAGGAATACTGATCCTTAAGCTTTCTTCCAATTTTATTTCAGACTGGCTTCGTCAATCGGGCTTTGCTGAGTGTTTTTGGGAGATATGACTTCACTAAGAGAATGAAGATTCGGTAAGGAAGATTTGTATTTAATATATTCCCCTTGAATATGTGCGTTATCCCTAAGGGTAGGGAGCTGAAACTTACCACATTTTACCATCTGGTCAAGCTCTACAATAAAATATTTTTAAAAAATCACATATAACGCATTAAACTTTACACATGTCATATCGCCAGAAGTATGTTTAGGCTTATTTTGACCGATTTTCGTCAACACATTATGTTGTTGAATTTTTTGGACACAAAAAAGCGCTCAATGTGTTTGAGAATGATTATTATAGGTGAAATAGAACAAATCCCGCCATTGGAACCAGATAAACCAATGAAAATGTCACAAATCCCGCCATTGGAACCAGATAAACCAATGAAAATGTCACAAATGTCAGCCATTTTGAATGTACCCATGATCTTCTGCGCTTAGGATGCAACTGGGCTCAAACGGAGGCTAGTTTCCTAATTTGTTCCCACTACGGAGTTATGCAGAAAATGATAGTTAAGCATTTTATCTTCTCATAAATGCCAATAGATCAAACCATGCTGTTGATCAGTAATGAGCCCCATTGGATAACATAAGCACATCACAGCTACGTCATATCTCTAGAAGTTATTTTTTGGCGATTTTGTCACCATGAAACATGACCCCATAGCCACCATATTGGGTTCAACAATGTTCTTTGAACTTAGAATTATGCAAAGAACTTAAGATGAACCCAAAATAAAAACCGAAAAAGTCACAAAGTTTCATCCATCAAGGTTTCAACCCTCACTGACCCATGTGGATCGTCTTCGCAGTCGGATAGGGTTAACAGTTTGTACATCATTGCCCCAACTGACAGTGTTTGTCATTGATGAATAATTGTCTGGGGATGGCTTATGAACTACGAAACATTACACTGCCAATAAAAGAAATCGGATATACACTTAATAATAAGGATACAGATGTTATCAATGTAACCGGCTTGTTACCGTATGCTTCGGTTTCAACACGAACTGAATTATTACTTTCACGTCTGACTGGGGAACAATTTTACTGATTGTATAGGAAAGAACTCGGTGGCGACTGGGAGCGGATAGAGAGAGCATGTTCTGATTTGGACCAACAACACAAGCCGTTCGATGAAGAGGCCCTGACAAAGGCTGTCTATGGTACATTAGCAGCTACTGGTAAGTTTTCCAAGCCAGTCTGGTTTTGTATGGAGACGTCAATGAATTTGCTGGTTATGAACTGATACCATGGATTCTTGCCAGATTCTGATCTCAAGACCCCTGGATTACGTGACCCAGTACACATGCTCGTTGACAATGGATCTCCGAAGTGGAGATATACACTCCAGTTTGCCAAATTGTCTATTAACGTGTCTCCATGTAGTTGCCACTTAAAGTTTTCTATAGCTACATCTCCGGTAGAGCTAGATAAGATTCAAATTCCAGACGCAATTACTCGAGTAAATTACCACTATTTCTTGTAGGCGATGTCCTAGGAGATGAGGATCATCACAATGTACTAAACCAACATAAAAACGCTAATTTACAAAGACCATGAGATAGCATTTAGCTTATACCTCTCGGATTTCGATCAAAACAGTCGGATCCGTATAGGTCTAATGTGGACACGATATATATATATATTTACTCGGTACACTTTGATGCTCCACCAGCTACCCTGTTAAATCTGCCACATTAATGATAGCTCAGTTGTGTCCACAGACAAATACAGAGAAAAGCTATTTCATTTGGATTCCCGCCTTGGCATAATAACTATGATCAAACCGTCCCTCGATCTTCTTTTATCAGATTCTTGGCGGATAAATTGACCCGAGTACAAAGTCGGTTATGAAGATGCATTATTTGAGCTTTGTTTGCTTTCTAAGTACTGAAGAGTTTCATGTTGAAAAACAAATATTTTTTAAGTGCCAGAATTCATCAATTAAATAACTGAACACAATGAACCTGATTTTATTCAAACATGAACACTCTTTTCAGGTGGCGACTATTCCTCTTTTATGCAAGCTATAGGAGAGGAATATTTCCAGTTATGTCTGGCAGAGTATGGGAAGTCATTGAGGGCATTGGGTAGTAATCTATGGGAGTTCTTCAGTAACCTGGATGGACTGCATGATCACATCAAGACCTCGGCCAGATTTGAAGGTCAAGAGCTTCCTTCCTTTCGTTGCGGAAACGACATGGATAAGCTGACACTTCACTATTACGGTGGAAGAAGAACCCTTGTCTCGTTTGTTGCTGGCATCATTAGAGCAATGGCTGAGCACGTGTACAACCTCAGCGTAGATGTGTGTATCGCGGCTAGTGGCAGCCCAAATTCCAACCACCATATACTCACTGTAACTACTAACAACAATAACAACGAGAGCTTAAGCAAACTCTGTGCAAATCCACCATCATTGTCAACAAATCCAGCTGACTCCAAAGTGGACGTTTTGACATTTTGTAAATCTTTCCCATTCCACATTATGGTTGACAAAAACTTACACATATCTCAGCTCGGTGAGGCGTTAATGAAAATGATTGCACATGAATTTGCCCATAAAGGGTTAGACTTTAACAGTTTCTTCGATATTCTCAAACCTAACATACCAGCGACGTTCTCCTCTATCCTGTCGAGGGTTAATTCTAGCTTTGTATTGACAACGAAGTCTTTGACAAGAGTAAACACAAGAGTAAATCAGGTAAGCCTCATTTATCTCACGTTTTCTATTAGCCAACTGACAGGAAGGCCAGTAAGGCAAAATATGGATTTATTCCAATAATATGGATTCATTCTAATGTATATTGTTAGTCACGAGATTTAAAACTTGAAGCATGCATACGCCTTATTCAAGAAACCACATCTTCTAAAATATATTTCGCTAGAAGAATTTAGCCGCAAGAGCGGACAGTCGACTTTAGGCCTGACAAGTCAAGTTAAATAGTTATGTTTTTGTAAACTAAAAAACAACCAAATACGTGACAAAACCGTCTCAAAATAATTGGACAAACGTATCTTTCCTTGAACAGAGCATGAAGCTGAAAGGCCAAATGCTGCACATCGAAGAGTCCGACTCGATCTTGTTCGTGGGCTCTCCAAGCGTTGAGAAGTTAGAAGAACTGATTGGAAAGGGGATCTACATTTCCGACATTCCTATCCACGATGCCACGAGGGACGTGATTCTTGTTGGCGAACAGGCCAAGGCACAGGTAATTAATTACCCCGACGGTAGGAAATCCACCGTCAATCCTCCATGTGGAAATATCCGTTTTTGCTAATATTGGAGCGTTGAGGTATTTGGAGTTTCGCCACTTTGTTAAATAAGTTGCAATTCTCATTCCTCATAGCGCTGATTAAATTAGACGGAGCTGTTGGGGAACTATCTGCCATACTGTCTAATACCCAGACAACATCGTGCTTGTCTGATGAGATAGGACAATACCTGACCTTTGGCAGAAGTAATAAAATAGGGCAGCCATCAGCCATCCTCTAATGATTTCCCTCCTCGTCATTCGCAGGATGGTTTTCCTCTGAAATCATTCCGGACAGGTCTAAACTGATGCTAATAAAACAGGTTAATTATTTCCCCAAAGCCAGAAGACATTAGCTGTTTTTTATAACTCGGATATGCATTGCTGCCGAAGTCTATACAAAAGTCTTGCGTTAATATTCTAGGTCATTTTTTTCAAATCCAACTAACAGATGTATTATCGAGCGCGCACGAGTATAAGCCATAGTCAATTTCATGAGCGGGATGGTCAATAGTTTAAAATGATCATTATGTTTCGGTCATGAAATCCGCATCAATGACGAGTATGCTCTGTGGAAATCAATTTTGAATTCGTACACATTATACACATGATCCGAACTGATATACAATTAGATCATATAGACTACGATAGAATATGATGTTCGCAAATTTGAGAAACCTATAGAATCGATTTTCTGTAATATTGTGTGACAGGAATGGTCTTATATTTACGGGATCCACCCAGTGCTACTGGGATTGGGTAAATATCAGATTCTTTAGTCATTCCACTTGTCGTAATGTTGCGATGACACTTTTTATGAAACTAGAGGCTCAAATGAGATATTACAACTAGACAACATGTTAATACCTTTCCGTTTTTAAAAGCAAACGTCCGAGTCTTTTATCCCGGATTTAGCGTTGAAGCCTTGATTGCGACTGTCCATATCAGCGCTACGGAGATATGAAATGAATGATGCTCTATAGTATCATATCCCCGTGGAATATTATGTTGGAACTTGACATTTAAGCTTCAGGGTTTACAATGTAATAGGGATAAACGTGTGGCACCAGGTAAAAACAAATATCCATAATGAGAACACTAAGTTTACTAGATGCATAGAATTACAAGCGTCTAGTCCGTCATTCATAATTCAGCCGTCATCCATTAAAGAATATCCGCGTCCATAATCCAAAGACCTATTCCATATTCCATATTAGCACCAAATTCAAAAGGACAATCATAGTATATATAAACATAGGCTAGTTTCCTGCAAGAGAGAAGCGGTCAACGGGTTTCAATGATGGGGACAAGACATCATGATGTTCCAAAAATATAAAATCCGTATCGTTGATCAGTATTCTTAATCCATAATAATCGTTGTAAAGTCGTCATCTAGAGAATGATGTATCTCAGTCACGCTTTGATTGCGCCTGTTCATATGAACACCATGAGGATCTTGAAGTACATAGGTTCATACGGCCCCTAGCCCCGGGTTAAGCGGAATTAGACACAAGTTACGAAACGTAACGCCATAGATCTTGCACGCTACGAACAACTAGAAGTAATGATAATGATCTATAACCAATTCTACAGTTAACAGGGAAATATAGTAAATCGTTCAGTCGTACATCTTCGAGATATTTGCTTTGAATAATATATATATTAATTCGGACTAACGTTATAAGCTTCCAAAATATATTATGACAACCATCATTTTGTGTGCGACAAGTTATTTAATGTAGACTAGTGAGTACTACAGAGTTATTCTCATTTATCTGTTGAGATAATTTATAAGTACTCGTGGCTGTCAATGTGGTACAGAAGAAATGTTGTCGATTCGTATTTAATGACGTCAATGTGTATTCAAGGATGGACTGAAGAAAAGAATGGAACAACTAAAGACAAGCCTTGTTGAAGCGAGTGCTGCTGTGGAAGAAGAAAGACAGAAAAATGTCGAGCTGCTTCATACCGTATTCCCGGCAGATATAGCACAACGACTTTGGAGGGGTGAGGGGGTATTTATTCATTGATGAATTGTCCAAAATAAAACTATTATCCTTCCTTGTTGAAGGTTATTACCATGTGACAAACCACGTATAGCCACTGATCAGTAAATTTGAGATCAGAAGACTTCTTGTCAGATTGCACCGCATCATGTCCCCACCACCACTGGAATTTATCACTTACTAATCGGTTGATAACATGGATAGAAAATTTCGAGAAAGACCATACGAATTTGAATAATGATGTTATAGGGATTCCAGTGTAGTCCTTTAACCCCTTAAGTGTCATCTGAAGAGAGAATGGTGGCATCATGCAAAATTCTACCACTAAAAAGACTTTAAATTTTATTTCGAATAAAGTAATTCTTGTCTATTTATCCATAATCCTTATATTAGTGCAATTGCACAGGTCTATTTTTAAAGACGTTTTTTGTTTATATAATTATATATACGGTCGAATTCGTTTATTTATCAGGTCAAAGTGTGGAGCCGATGAAAGCAGAGAATGTGACGTTACTGTTCAGTGACATTGTGGGGTTCACGGCTATTTGTTCGAAATGCACACCGATCGAAGTCGTCAACATGCTTAGCTCGCTCTACACCCACTTTGACAACTTCTGCGGAATTCTTGATATTTATAAAGTAAGTATGAGACTTACTAATCAAGATTTATCAACCATTTGATGGGTGCGTTCGTAAGCCAAATCAATACGGGCTTGGGGACAAAGCAACATGGCATGGTGAACGGAAATTGGATATAATGATTGGACTGGGCAATAGCTATTCTGATTTTCTCATTATGAAGGACAGCGAATTCAGGCTTGGGGTTCGGCAATACCAGAGTAAACTGCCGTCAATCACAGAAAAAAATCCACGAAAACTAATATATCAAGAAAATAATTGTCTTGGAAGACGAGATATTAGACACCAGTATTCCCTCTGAATTATACATGTGTAATTCAAGCGGAAATCGTTGAAGAAAGTATGCTGCAAAATGAAAGAACAATTCCAACAGTGTCCAACAGTACAGGTATTTCTTATTCATTTTTTGCGATCAAGATGTTTTGTGATTTTTTTTTTCAGCTGAGTGAAAAACATTCAAAATTGTACGGTGTCCAGCAAGCGCTTTTCCTCGTTTTCTTTTCAAAATTTCTCTATATTAAAAGCTTTTCTTCAACTGAATATTCTTCTACTATGCACAATGTAATATGGACTGGACATCAATATAAACAAAGTATGCACGTCTGAAATAATTCAATTATAACGGAACTGGGCGATCACGGTATAAATTTGACCTTTTGCTGCAGTGGCCTGTGGGTATGTTGTAGAAGCTCCTTTTGCACATTAGAGGCTTCCCTCAGAAGATGGGTGCAGATACATTTCATGAAAATGGCAAACAAGTATTGTTTGTTGCTGTTATTTCTCAATTATGTAATCGATACGTTGTTGTCGAATCACTAAATAAGCAACGTTAAAGACAATGCAAAGTATTTCCTACTGAATAAGCATAACGCAGTATTTCCTACTGAATAAGCATAACGCAGATGGCTTTTGGTGGGAATCTGCAATATTCGAGGTAATAGGTTTATGGAATGTCCAAACAAACATCTACTTTAAACGAATGTTACTAGCAAAAATCGCAAAATAAATTTTAAAACCTTTTTGACTGAAGTTTCCGTTTAAACCGTTCTTTTATTTGCAACTTGTTTTTTTCAAGTGTATACTTTCACTTTAACAATAATCTACATTTGCAAGGATAGATAATAATATGGATCTCCAATGTAAGGCCATGGCAGGTACAGGTACATCGTAATGACTAACCACTTCAACACCAGTATATATACAATTATCGCCACCTTCACCATGTTGATTATAGATGTTTGTGTCTTATACTATTTCGCAAAATTGAGCTCGAAGCAGACTTATTTCTGCCCATCTCGAACGGTGAAAATACCTTGTAATTGTGATGTCGGCTTTCTCCCCACAGATTGAAACTATTGGCGACGCATACTGTGTGGCTGGAGGGTTACATCGGGCGAGTCATTACCACGCTCAGCAAATAGCTTGGATGGCACTTAAAATGATGGCAGCGGCCGCTCAAGAAAGGTCACAAGATGGAAGCGCTATTAAGGTGAACATAAACATTCTGACCCGTATTTTGTTCGTGGTACACAGGCAAAAATGCACCATTCGTCATTTATATATGTGAACAAACATGCGTATCAGGTACGTGAATCAGATGTACCAAATAGTTTATACACCACACGCATGTGTAAATGGTATGAATCTCATATGATATACATATGTGATTCACAGGTGGTGATAAGACAGGTCATTGGATATATCCATCGTATGAACATCTTCCAAGTGCCAAATCCGTGCATGTCATATGTCGCTTGACTCACTTTATGCAAGATTTGTTGTGCATTTTTACAAATGAATTGTCTCACATGTGTGTCAGATGCAGGAGAGAAGTCCACGTGTCACGCATGCGCGCTCAGATATGATTTACGTGACGTCCAACTTTGCCCCCGTAACAAAATGCGATACCTTGCGGGGTTTCCCAACACGTAGAATTACATCATAAGTATACTTGCCTGGAAGACGTGCTTATTTAAGTTAGATGCAAAGTAAGAATACACGCGGAGAAATTGAACCATTAAAATAAAAAGCTATGTATTTCCATATTTCAATTCAGCGGATAAGCTCAACAGATTTATATCCGAAAGTAATTTAATTCTTCAGATGAGAATCGGTATCCACAGTGGATCGGTGCTGGCTGGTGTGGTGGGAGTGAAGATGCCAAGATACTGTCTGTTTGGTAACAATGTTACCTTGGCCAACAAGTTCGAATCTTCGAGCGAAGAATTGCGGATTCACACCAGTCCCACAACTTATCAGTAAGTCAATTTTAAAATTCAGAATACACTTATGTTTACATCTTCCATGCCTTTTGTTTTGCGAAAGCTTGAAAATGACTCACATCGTCTACATAAACTGGTTTAATATTGAAACTGTAATTTGAGTATGGATGTACAGGGGTGATGGCGATGAATGTCCTGAGCATTAGTGTCTCTTCTCATATACTTTTTCTTTAGGGATAAATATCCGCCCATGGTTGCAAATAAGTGGAGAAATGCCTCAGCTGGGTTAGAAGATAGGAGACGGACACTTCTACCCACCGAGTTCAAAGCCTCTACAGATATGATTTGTTTATGTTTTAAAATATTCCTCCACAGATATAATTTGTTTATGCTTTAAAATGTGTTGACTCTGCCGTATTTGTTCTCTTAAATTCCAGACTGCTTGTGACCACTCCACAATTCCAATTCACGCCGCGTACTCGACTGGACCTACCTGATGGTTTCCCAGAGGATATTCCGGGAATACCCTATTTCCTTGATGGTTTCGTTTTTCCTGGAGCATCAAATAAGGACAATGCAGAGATTGACCATATCGCATTGGCACTTAAACACCTTAGAATTAAAGAAGACTAATTAATATTATGTCTTAATAAGGGAAGAGATATATCAATCCTACATTGATATATTATCCAACCACACAATTTCTCATAGGGATGATGAGATACCAGCTTATATTGTTCTTCGAGCAACGCAATTTAGTTTTTCATATGCAATGCACACGAGTAATCACGCTATAGGTTTGAATGTATTATAACGACTAAATGATTCATTCTAAGGGTCTTTATTTCAACGTCTGCTTCTGTAAATGTTTGCAGTATAAGATGAACCACGCAGTTCTAAAATGCAACAGGGTATATACCTAGTTTTCTAGATCAGGAATAAATATCAATGTATATGACTAAAATATATTTATTCGGAGTTATTTCATGTCATTTTATGGTCAAGTAATAAAATAGCAACAATAACATGGTTTGACTTATGTGTCACTAGCAAGTCTGAATTAATATGGATACTTTTGCCTTTTTGCTTGTCCTTTCCTTGCCTAAAACTGAGCAAATATGACGAAGTATTATACAGGACATGTTACCTCAAACCCGATATTTATTCTCTTGGAGTCCATGTAATTTTCAGAGCCATTGCAGCAATATATTTTAAAAAATAATCTTCAAGCACGAAAATCCATACATACATATAATAGACTTTTGATTGAATTTGATGAATGATTTCTTATATAATGGCATAAAAATAATATCAGTTCTCACCGTTTTCTGTTTAATTATTTGACACTGGTCTTTGTTGGAAATGAGAAGTCGATATCGTAAGTCCAGTTCCTCGCGATCGCTAACCAACAGCGCTATACGACATCTAACGTACTGATCTCATTCATTTCTGAACCACTTTCTTGATCAAGAGATCAGAGATGCGGTTGCACGGAAAACAACAATAGCCCACTGGGAACTCCCTTCACGCATTTCAAACATATGTATTTATTCGGTATATTGTCTGCCCATATGTTACTATTTCAAAAGGTAAATAATTTAGCGTATAATATTTGAACGTATACTTACGTTGAGTATGAACTACCCCTATCAATTCAGACTGAAATATGGCATGTGAGAGTAATGCTAGTATCTCATGGTTAGAAACACAAAGTAAAGCCAGATACAGTAAATCGAAGAGGTTTTCCAATTGCACATGGAGTATATATTCATTCGGTAATACTCAAAGCAATATATTGTGGCAAGGTATCCACATAATTGTATCTATTATTACATCATTCTAATTTGCACTTTGTCGAAACAAAATTTCAAGTTGACCTCTAGGTGGCGCCACCTATGTTTATATACCAATGCGAATGGAACGCAACACCAAGCGACATCTTTCGACAAGATATCCTCATACCAAATGTGAAAAGAACCCCTTTGGCATTTAAGTTCAGGGTTCGGAAATGAAATATCAACTTCGGCCTCGACTGGTTTCACCCATGAGTGTATGTGGACGGAACGTAATAGCAAGCAACATCTTGTGACGACATATCGATTTGTCAAATTTGGAACGAATCGATACAGTAGTTCTATTTCTTAATGGCAAGATATCGACATATTTTAAAATTTTAAGTGTCGCCAAATATGGGTTTGCGTGGACGGAATAATGCCAAGTAACATATTGTGGTAAGATATAGATTACCAAATTTGGGAAAATCTATAGTCGTTCATGTTTTAAACTAAATGTCAAGTTGGTCAAGGTGGCGCCACCTATGGGCATATGTGGATAGAATGCAACCTCAAGCGACATCCTGTGGCATGATATACATACACACACAAAATTTGGGAATATTCGTTCTAATTTCTGGATAATTAGTTCTAATGATTCTAAGTTTATTGTCAGAAAACTGAATTCTAGTTGGCCCCCGATATGCATGACAGAACGGAGTAGCAAGCAACGTCATGTGGCAAAATATCGATATACCAAATTTGAAAAGAATCAATACAGTCGTTATATATAAATAACTTTTTTTGTAGCGAAATTTTTTTAATTTGGCCCCAGGGGGCGCCACATACGAACATATGTGGATGGACTGTGACCACAAGCGACATCTTGTTGCATGATATCTAAACACGAACTTTGGAACGAGTCTGTTCAGTTGTTCTAATTTTGGTGTACGAAGCGAAATTCCAGTATGTCCCCAGGTGGCGCCACATATGGGAATCTGCAAATGAAACATATTGACCACAGGGTCCTAATTTCATTTTGCTGAAACAAAATTACAAGTTGATCTCCAGGTGGCGCCAACTATGGGTGAGTATGGACGGAATGAAGTCCCAAGTGACATCTTGTGGCAACACATCATACCACATTTGGAAAGAATTTGTTCACTCGTTCTATTATTATTGTCTGAAAACTAAATTTACAGTTAGCTCAAGTGGCGCCAGCTTTGGGCATAGGCAGACGGAAAGCGATCCCCAGCATGTTCGTTTGGCATGCTATCCGTATATCAAATCTACGGGAAACCTGTTACGCCATCTTCAAATTATATTGTCTGGAAATAAGATTTTTAGTTTGAGCTCCATATGGTGCTCCTATAGTTGTATGTGGATGGATAGCGATCACCTACGAAATACTTAGATGAAATGCAATCGATTTTGATACATATTAGCCATATACCACATCTAAAACTAATCTGTTATGTCGTTCTGATTTTATTGATCGAAAAACAAATTTATAGAGTGCAATGAGACGGTCAAACTTTATTCTTATCCCAAATTGTCAATGATTTCAAATCAGTAATACCACTGTCCCTGTAAACTTTATTAATCTATATGGGAGGAAGGCATACGTGTACCTCTGATCCACAAAGTTTCGTATATGGCCCTACTACAGACGTATATGAATGAGTGTTAATGAGCATGGCTGTGAACCAATCATCGACACAGGAAATGTTTCACAGACGTGTAATGAGCTGTACACTATTGAGCGGTACTGCGCGAGAACGCCCACCATGCATGTAATTACTGAGCTGTAAATGAACACTTCCTGAACACTAACAGGTTGGTTACTATTCATTTACCAGGCAGTACTGTGCAGTCCTGTTCCGTGAGGTACTGTACAGTATCCAATCCGTACTGATCAGTTATTGAGTGGTACTGTGTAGATACTGGTCAATACTGACTGAGGTGTACTGTTCAGGGACCCTTCCTTGTGGATACCATACAGTTACCACACGGTACCAACATGTGGAAATTTGGCTGTGTATAGATGCAATTGAGAATATGCTAACCAGTAAAGCAGCCAAACATTAAACAGAAGACCCTCCAATTTGACATCTAATTTACCATAATTTGAAATGAAAAATTTGTATATAAGAGAGATTGTGAGAAGAAACAAAGTCCCAGTTTCGGTCAGACCTAAAAGTCAATAGATGTCTTCTCAGACAGAAGCAATATGCACAATTAATTTAAAGTGGATTGGCAACGACATTCAAGGATTGACAACTTGAAGATTTGCATATAAGGGGAATTCTAGAAAAAAAACAAGTTCTAGGTTTCGGTCAGAGCTAAAAAGCGAGAGGCGTTTTTCCGGAGACAGGATCAATATCCATAAAACATTTTGTAGTTGATTTTGCATCTTCAAGGTGTCCAAATGAACAATTTTTGGCAGTCTAGTTAACGACTTGGGCATTCATTTGAATAAAGAGTAATAAGGATTTCATGCGAATAAGATCATGATGCCTTTCTGTCAATATTGAAACCGGCTGATCGCTTCTCTCGTGTAGTTAACCATCTTGTGTTTTAAAGGTTTTGATTGATTTCAAATCAGCTTGTTCTGAGCCTCACGGTGTATGCATATCTACAGAGTCTTTAGAAACGGTGGCTTTGTGGAATTATTTGCTGCACTATACGTCTGTAAAACGAACTGAAAAATACAAGCTTCTAGTCCGTCATTTAATATTCAACCGTCGTCCATTACAGAATGCCCGCGTCCAAAGCCATTGTGGTAATTTTATTCTCCTCCATTGCGACTGGTTGTTGAATATTTTTACATTGATGCACTATTATCGCCTTCAAAATCCAACAAATTGCACGTTGCACATTTCTCAAAAGAGAAATTAGACCAAGATTCAAAAGAAGAAAACCTAGCTAAAGTTGATTGCGAAACTGAAACCTTACCAGATATTCCCAAATTTGGTCATCTCACAAATGAGAAATTCAGTGTCATAACCAGTATTCGCCGGGAATATAAAATGTATGGTGGGTAAATGGTCCGTTAACTCAACCGATGTACAGCCGAGATGGATTTGGATAGCTCAAAAACATAATGGTTAAAAAAATTAAAGCATGGAGAGCTTTTCCTTGCAACTGACGGCGAAACGCTCCCCGGAAAAGATGGTGTTGGTTTGACAGAAAGTAGTAAAACGTATAGATTTGAGTTTTCCTAAAATTATCTCAATTAAATACTTATCTATTTAATTTTCCCATGTGTCGAGCATTGGTTTTGAATGTTAACTGATAACGACAGTCACGTCTTACACACCTGGACTGGCCATCAGTAAGGACAATTCAATAGTCAATCTGACAGGAGAGGAGCGTTGAGGGAGTACATAGAGCGACTTACACTTTGTAATCAATGCTAGGATATAATGTATTAATATCCATTCACATATTGAACAATAACTGGTGTCTGTGAATAGCCGAATAGTGATACTTTTACCTCGTATGACAGCTTCCAATCCAGGCGTTGGACAGATCAAGGACACCAGAAAAAGTCGCCATTTTCAGTCCATTGCTGTCGGCAAATCGGGAAGAGTCGAGTTGATAATGAAAGCAATTTGTTACTACTATGAATGTTTGAACGACTTATATCAGCACTGGGACTTTTTTAATCCAGTATTTTTTTCATTTACCGGTAATTATCTTGACCATATAAAGTTTCTGCCCGACCGCAAGTACTATTATATGTACAAGTCGACCATTTATATTTCATACTCGTATAATTTAGGTATAATTTATCTCGATATGGTATTAATTTGCGCGAGAAATTTCTTCGGGAATGGGAACGATATCCAAATATCTATGACTGAGTATTTTTCACTATGGAAATAAGTTGAACGTCGTTTTAACATTTTTTCAGTCATATTATGAGGGTGCCAACACGAGAGTGTCCACAGCTCCTATTATCCTGGACACTGATCAGCTCAGCCAGTATAGCACCCGGTGTCAGGATATTACATCGATAGAGAAATGGTGGGCATTGTTATTGAGAATAATTATCCAATCGTGCACTTAATTCAAAGATTGAATATTCCCATCAATATCATCCTGTTTCTTCTATATCCGATATCGCTGAGAAACTGACGAATAATATACTCCACGGTGTATGAGATCTTCTGGCTGAACAGATTATGGGGGGTTTGGCTTAATGTCACACTCAAGGTTGCTGTACAGAGTGTGCATATCTGGCAGCTGTAACTGGGGATAACCGGACCATCAGTCATTTCGAGGAGGCCATCCGGCTGAATTAGACTACTATCATGGCACGCAAAGTTTGAACAATGGGTTATGTTTTAGCATTAATTACGGGATTAGGCTAACTCTTCCTGGGATACTCAGAATTTTATCCTCTCGATACGTGCATATATCTCACCACAAATATCGCAGCTGGAAGGCCAAGTAGAACAGAAGGTCGATGATTCATACAGGTGCTTCCTCATTTGGGCCGTTTTTTACCCCTCAGCCCGAGTGGGCATAGGGATATTGTTGTGGGTCCGTCTGTCCGTCTGTCCGTCTGTCCGTCTGTCCGTCTGTCCATACCATTTTCGTTAACATTCCATATCTTGAAAACTACTGAAGGCAGGTGCTCAAAACTTCTATCCAGTACAGAATGTAATTTGTAGGTGTGCCTTTTGTATCTTTTGGGTTATTGATATAGTGGAATCATTTTTTTTAATTTTTTTTTAAATAACAAGTTTTATTATGAATTATGCTTTAGTCAAATTCTACTGACAATCGGGAACCCTCGGGTAATGGAATGGTCTTTGCTGAATAAGGTACCCGATACACCCCAAATGAAAACTGCTCCAAGAATAATTGAAGGTAGTTCTACAGCCCGTTTCATATGTTTCCCTTTTCATCAGTCTTTTCTCTCCATTCTGCTTTCAAAATATCAACGGGATATTGCCCGCTTTGTCCCTGAATACCAAATTATCCTTCCTTTTATTTTTCTGAATGATCAATGCTCTCCACGAAATACCAGGGGACATAACCCATGCAATTTTTTTTCTCAAGGATTGATCTGCCTGCGAATGTAGCCCAAGGTAGTCCAAGGTTTGATCTCCACAAGTTTTTTTCAAGTTACGTAAGGTTGGTGATGGTTTTAATTATAGGAATTGCTTAATGTGCAATTTTTATCATTTTCACGTCTTGATAACCTTTATAGTATAAGTAGCAAGTTCAGGTATCCATACGCGCTAAAACCCCTATTGCAGACTTCATTTATTTATGTGACAACCAGCAGCCGATCTTCACCGGTACTTTGAGGTGACGTACGTCTGTTTTCTTGATGTGACATATTAAATTGAACTAGCGACTTACTTGCTAGGGGTTATATCTTCAGATGTAAAGTATAAACGAATTATGAGACGTTTTTGCTGAAGGAGAATTAAATCTCTAAATCGAACTTGATAACGAAAGTGCGACAGGCGCAATTTACAACAAGAACAATTCTGTTTGATAAAAGCTAACTGAAACTACCTTCCAAAGGAAATTTCAAATATATTTGATGGAACCCTATAGCCATACTTGGATTTCGTCGGGCTCAGCGGTGGGTGGGGGGGAGGGGATTGGGATATGGTGGCAGAAACTATAAGCAAAGCTTTAGGCTGGTTTGTTAAAAAAAATTCCTGTTTAGCATCATTTTTTTAAATAAATCTGGGTAGGGAGGGAGGATTTTTAGTGGCCTGTGTGGATAAAATTATCAGTAAACCTTGCCTTAATAGTTGGGTTTCTGTTCTGAATAAAGTAGCTTGCATCCATCGTCCTTCTGCTCTGTTGTTTGCCTTTATAATTGGAGATTCAAAACGTTGGTTGGCGACAATTACGATAATAGACTTTAATGGAAAGCTGAATTGTCAAGTGTTAAACAAACCAGTCGTCTACTATAAAATATAGTTCTGGGCGCTTAGAAGCAAAAATGTAAAAAAAAAACGAACAAAACGCTGCTTACATGTACAATATGGCATTTAGTGAGGCAGCTCAATAAACTGTTGATCACACTGCTCTGCCACATGTACACACACTCGTGATATAACTGATAATTTTTTCTAGAATATTACAGAGCTGAGGGGTTCTAGCACCTCTGGTGCCTCATGTTAAACTAGCAGTCGCATAGTTCATAATTTTTCAACAGATGACTTGATAGGACTTTTACATTATCACTCTAAAATGTTTGTATCTAATACCGCTCAAACCGGCGCTAGGGACCTGTGGGCATGTCCTTCAAGCTGTCTACATGAACAGCTACAACAAAAGCATGGCTGGGATACAAATCATCATAGGGATCACTTTTGCTTCTTCCGATGTTTTTAGAAATTTACGGTCAGTATATTTGTCTGCGAGGTCATAAGTCTTCTCGTCAGTACACTGGTATCGTTTTCCGCCACCCTTTTAATGTTGCGTTTAATTGACTATTTTCTGTTTGTGTATACGTTGTCCCAAGTCGGTTATTCGTACTGCGAATTTTAACTGGTACTTATGACAATACATTGTAGTATAATCTCACTTGAAGGATCGATGCATACAACCTTAATGAGAACGTTCTCAAGATTCGACTTCAGATTGCCACTGAAGATGTTCCATGTAAGCCCGAGACGTTGTTTGAAACAAACTGGTGTGTATACACTTGAAAAAAACACGTAACTCACAAATTTAATACTATAAAAGCACGATTTATCAATAAGGTGTTCATCTTTATTACCAATTCACACGTGATATGTTTATTCCCAAGAGCCCACGCGTGTTTGTGAATATAAAATTAAGAGTTCCAGGCTCCAGTGCATTGAACTTTAATTAAAATATACGAAGGACAAGCACGTAATCCTGTTTGAAGGAAACAGATTAGATATATATCATTCATTTTAGAACATAGACAGGAAAGCTAACCTCTACTGTTCGCTCAAATTGATGAAATTCATAGCATCGCATAGCTGAAAAGGCAATTATGTCTTTTAGCTGATATTTAATCTTATTTCATTTCAACATAACTATATACATGTATCACAGAATGCAAATTTTTATTAGCAAATGACCATTGATTACTAATCATCAAATTGTAATATATACGTTTTTACAATATTAGGAAGGCAATTAAAACACCCGACACATCATAAAAGACAATAACAAAAGGAAATAATTAAATCTTACAAAGACAATTGACTTCGAGAAGTTCAAAACAGACAATAATAAAGACGGTCGGGAAATTGCAAAATGGATGAGTACTGTATACATGTATGGTCTAATTGTCTTCCACAAGGAATCGAGGAAGCATTCCGTATACTACCGATGCAATCTAGCGTAACGTTTAAGCCCATTGCGGGTGCACTTTGTTCAGTCTAGGATTACATGCCAAGTGCCAAGTCAGTTGACCATAACCAGATATTCGTGCATGTATTTAAGGTTTGTTATTTTGAAATGAATTGAACATTTAAACGTCGTTTTTAACATTGTATCGTTTCTCTGTAGGTTGCTACATTGCATAACTTATGAAAACTCAGGCAGCGTGCACAACATGAACAGATTATATTGAAGAATAGAAGTGTTGTATGCAACAAATAACTTGTTATGTACCGCCCAGCTTTCGTTCTTCCTCAAAGTGACGGCCTTAATTGATATGAATGGTCCGTAATAAGAACGCAACATAGATCCGAAACCTTGAAACACCTTGCTCTCAACTCGATAGTCGCACAATAAGACTCCTTGACACTCCTTGCGCACAACTCGTTATGATTAGTCGCATAATAAGGTTCGTGAGCGTGATTCAGGTGATCAAATACTACTATGAGTGACCTTCCCACAGCGCATAGGAAAAAGCGCAAATTCAACTGCTGCTGACACCTTTATTTTCAGTATGTTTTGATTGTTCTATTTCCGCGAATTTAACGAGAAAAAGTGCCAGATGTATTGAACTGTGTCTGTGTGATATCACACACATCTTCACAAACTAGCCCAGCGCTCAGAAACGGAAAACACGAGTGCGAACCAGCAACAACAACAACACGATGGCCACCGCCATGATTGCGACGAATCCTGCAGGAATTCTTCATGCCGACATTAGTGGGGCTGCTGACTCCCTTTCGTCTCTAAACATGCCTAAAGCACTGACTCATGACTATGAACAAATCAGCTAAAAGCTCTGAAATACAAACTGAAGCTTGATAATAATTCGGCTGCGAGTGTCGACATCATGGAATGTGGAAAATGTGTTGTTTGACTTCGAAAAACTTACCGTATTGAGAATCGATATTGGCATGGACTGAGAGATAACTCTGATCAAAATAATGACTGGACCTTGCACAAAGACAAGAGTGGTTCGGCGATTGTACAGGACTGTATATAACTTGTGGAGAAATCACAAAATCTGGTCACTTTGACGATCTATCGCACTACTAACACTCTGATTACAACAGATATAAGAGAAGTGGGAAGAGGTGCCGATATACTGACAGAGTCACATGGCTTCATAGTATAGTCTTCTGGTTAACCTATTCTAAAGCACATACCAAGAATCTAACAATTCGTGATATGTGCTGTATCTCAGGTACGCTTTTATTGTACCTGTTCATGTGGCAACTTGGATGACATGAGCACACGGCCCCTAGCACCAGCATAAGCGGTATTAGATACAAATCTAGAGAGCTATGATGGAAATGCTCTGACAACTCGTATATTGGGAATTGGTGAGCGGTGTCGCTCTGACAACTCGTACACTGGGGATTGGTGAGCTGTATCGTCGTCAGATGATAATGACGGCATTTAACACAAACGACTAGTTTGTAAGGCCCGATGTCCAACTGTTTCATCATTATTATCTGTAACTGTTTTATACACCGTCCATAACCTGTATATATATTTACCTTAGTCATTATTATGTAATTATTGTATTTGTCAGATTTATTTACATGATCCAAAACTGTATAAACTGCTAAATGTATATGTTTAAGTGTTGATGAGGGCCACAAGGAAGAACAGATTCTTGTAGAAACTGATTGTGTATTACCCTCTTGAAATAAAGATATTATTATTATATTATTATATGTCGACCAAGCATCAACTTCCCACAAATGCCAACATATACCAAAGACCAAATGGTCTGTACAGGGGGCGGGCCTCGGGGACGAAACGTCCACCACCAGAATCTCGCCATATACAGACAAAAATTACAACACATATAAGGAAAGTGGGAAGAGGTGCCGACATACTGACAGAGTCACATGGCTTCACAGTATAGTCTTCTGGTTAACCTATTCTAAAGCACATACCAAGAATCTAACGATTCGTGATATGTGCTGTATCTCAGGTGGCCTAGATGGCCCAGGAAAACTTTGCTATTCAGTAGTATATCTCTGAACTTCCACTTCTGGCTGACCGTGGAACATCACTATCTGATGTAGGGGCCATTCTTGATTTTCTTGAGTCCGCTTCCTTTAATGTCCATTGGTTCTGGTGACAGTGATGTTCAAATTCCGGAAATCATGTCATCCTGCGAGGACGAAAATGTAAATAATGTGTGCATAATTCCGGAGACTCTAGAGGGCCCCCAAAATGAAACCAAATTTCACTCCAAGATTCCAAATAGCGACTCTGAAGATCCAGCATTGGTACCGGTATCTCGGGTGCCGGTACCTGGAAATGTGTCACTTCCGTTGACTACAGAGAATAATGCTAAAGGGTCTACAGGTGCCGTCAAAAAAGGTCAAGATCCTGTATCTGGAAATGTGTCACCTCCGTTGACACTGGGAGTGTGTTGCTCGCCTTGAAAATCCTTCAGAAGAAATTTATAGATCTGGAAACTAACCAGGCTGGTGTACAGGTTACACCCTTTCACCTATTTATCTGACCATTAGTCTACGAGCATCTGAATTTGGCTTGAATACGGCAGATGATACCCAGGAGAACTCTAAATGTTCTTTTACGAATGCTAATGTCTCGAGTAAACCTAGTAAACAAAACAGTGAAACAAAAAGGCATACAAATTTGTTTGGGATGAAACTTCTTCGTCTTTATTTCAAAAATCACCCAGGCATGGTTACATTCAAAATATGGCTACACAGTTTTCTCTGAGATACTTGTAACAGCTGGCGAGTCTTGCCGGACAAAAGACTAATCACCGCTAACAGAAAACGCAAGAAACACACATGGTTTGATTTGGAGTGTAAGTACTTGCATCAGACCCTCCATAAGTTGTCTGCTGAAATGAAAATGTATTCAATAAACGTCATCTAGTCTCTAAATTTTGTAGCTTGAAAACCAACTTTTCAATCTAATTCTTTCAGCTGGGTATTACCCAGATGCTTGGCGGACTTCATATCTTAAGGCCATATTTAAAAATGGTGGCCCTACTGACCCTCATAATTATAGAGGTATTGCTCTTGGTAGCTGTCTGTCTAAAACTTTTCTGTCCATTATAAATGCAAGGTTGAGTAACCACGTTGAATATAATAATCTCTTGGATGAGGCCCAACATGGCTTCAGACCTGCATGACCATAGAACAAGTGATAACATCTTTATCCCCAAGACCATTAGCAACAAGCATAAGTCGAAAAACAGCAAATTATGTTTTTGCTTTGTACATTTTTGAAAGCTTTTAATACTGTTTGGAGGAATGGTTTGCTCCATTAATTGATGTCTCATGGTGTCAAAGGAAAACTGTTAAGCTTAGTTCAGAGTATGTATGGTAAAGTGAACTACATTATTAAAAGTGATACTGGATTATCTAATCCTAACCGTCATCCCTGGGTGTAAAGCAGGGATGTTTATGCAGCCCATTGCTGTTTAATATATATTTAAATGATCTTTGCGATCAACTGTCAAACGTTGATGCTCCTGTAATTGATCAAACACCTGTAAAACAGTTATTATTTTCGAAAGACCTCGACTGCTTTCCACATCTCCTTCTGGTCTTCAGTCAAACTTAAACAATCGTGCAGTTTTCTGTAAAAAATGAAAACTTTCACTCAACGTTTTCAAAACTAAAATAATTATTTGTGGCTGTGCTTCTACTAAATTTAGTACATTCAAATTCACATTCATTGGTACACAAATTAATATTGGTAAAACATGCTGCTATTTAGGTGTTATTTTCCACCATTCTGGCACATTTAAATGAGCTATCAAAACTATCCAAAGCAAATCCCTTCGTGCATGGTATCAAGTAAAACAGAACCTTTGTTCTAATAGCGAAATGCCCACAATATCACACCTCAAACTTATTCATTATGTATGTAACCCCATCAAGTACAACTGAAAATGAAACTGGAAAGAAACTAAGGACTTACGGTAGTAGTTTCAAGACAGAAACTACAACAAAGAAACCACAAAAAGCGATGTCTTCTATTAGGCTAAGCTGCCACCTTCTAGAAACAGAAAGGGGGCGTTATAGGAAAGATAAAGGTATCTGTGTTCCTGCTGATCAAAGATTTTGCTTGAGGACGAAGTCCATTTCCATCTTGACTGTGAAATTTATGACCATCTTCGATCCTCCTTGCACACCGCCTTAAACCGCGATTCTAATGGAATATTAATTTCCCTGATCTGAGTCTAATCGAGCAATTAACCCTTCTTTTGTACCCTCCCTTGAATGTAACCCCTTTAATCGCTGAACACGTTACCTTGTGTCTGGAGGAAAGTGATCTTCGAACTGGATAGGGTGGAGCACTTCCTTCATATTGAAGTCATTATGTATCTTATGTTACTGCTATCAATGTCTTACACAACTTATATATATAAGCTACTATTACTGTACTGCAGCTATCTGGAGACCGTGGAGCCTATATTGATGTTTATTGTCTGTTAGTTTTATGCACTGTCCCAACTGGGATGTTTGCAATCTCACGTTCGGCTATTTCCGTATTGGCGGAACGAGCCTCTCACATAGAACGCACAAATCCCCACCGGTGGGGAGCGTATGACGATCAGGCAGTGAGCCGGCTACGAAATAGTGCCTTTGATAATCGAGGAATCCGGTCGCATTTTATTGTGAAATTCAGTTAATTTTAACCATAAGAACATAACTCATTCAAATTACACAAAACTATTTCTATGTTTAGTTGAATAATAGCAATCTATCCCCAAAACTCAGCAATTTCCGCCAATACGGAAATAGACGAATGCGATATTGGTTCCGCCGAAAATTAATTGTGCCCATGATAAGATAAGATTCTTTATTGTACTGAGCATTCCATTTGGGACCGAGTACAAAACACATAAAAAGTAGAACAAATAAAAAAGTAAACAAACAGATGCGACGTTCCCGTTTCCGCTCCCAGAAATCCACTAGGCCAGAGGTCAGTTTTCGCAGCTAAAGTGAGTTCTGGGGCTAGATTGGGATGTTTGGTATAATAAATTGATTCTAATTCTGTTTCTACTGTCGGAGTTCACATGATCATGAAGTTGGCCGATTAAATTTCATTCCTGTTTCACGTCTCGTTTCGATAGCCTGTATCTTTAGTTCCCTTTATACTCAACTTTGCCGAAGACTGTACGTGTGAACAATGCTTAATCTCCTTTCATTTCTGTGCGAACGTGTGAGCAAGCGAGAGCCGTTGAAGTACAACTGACGTGTGACGCGAAGCGCAACATGTACTATCTTAGTTTAGTACATGCACAATACTGTATCCTATGAGGCAGGTTTCTAAGATACCTTGATTTTGACCGAGTACGGCATCTACAGACCTTAGTCTTTTATATCAGATCATTGGCAGTCATTTTGTTGTCCTTGTCCAACTTCTCATAATTTGGCTGCCAGTTAGTTAAATAATAGATATCTCTAAGATTATCCGATAGAAGTCAGAAGTAGAAACACAGCCAGTACCGGTACTGTTTATTGCTTTTTGTATAGTGAAAGTAAGGTCAATAAATCTTACGTTCTCGTGCCTAGCCCAGATCCGAATAGCACTCATTAAACCCAGTAGGCTATACAGGTTCGATAAATTGTTTCTAGTGCGTGCCGACAAAGGAATGATGTTAGGCAAGATTTAGGACGCTATGTTAGCTTGCGAAGTGCACTTTGCGAATCGCTTTGGACGTAAAAATATATTGCAAGCTTTGATGATCTTTATGTTCACAACATTGTGCAATGAATAGAAGTATCATCGCTCTCCCTACGGTAATTACAGTTTGAATACCTGTTCTTTGCGTTAATTCTGCTAATAGCTTCTGGTGCCATGTGTAATTTGGATAAACATTTGAACGTGCTGTGCCAGGTATACTGAATGCGAGGTTTGGGTCACATAAAGTTCAAAGAAGATAACGCGAGTATCGAGGTGATCAAAGCAAACTGAGGCGCACTGGCATCGAATCGTTGTCATCTTGCTGCGATCTGTAACTATCCTTACCAATCGTGGACTGTGTCTATCCGGCAGATAATGTACGGGTTTACAACTGACAAAGAGGTATTTGTTGAGTGCTAATTTACCGCTGGGACGTCTTTCATACATCGACAAAGCCAAACTGCCCACAGGGGCTATACAACCATTGCATGGTTTCATTGCCGTTGACCTTGATAGGGCACGTGCATTTTTATCTATGACCCGATGACTCCCATAAAATTTCCGTGGCCGCGAAGTAGTTCCAATATTCTACTACCGTCTGTGAGCCTGCTGTCTTTGTTGGGTGTATTGTGAATTAAATTTACAGTTATAACACTCGAATAGATGTATTTCGAAAGCTAAACGATAACAAATAAAACGAACTGGCTGTTACGGATTCATGACGTCATCTCGGGTAAAGAGGCTGTCCCGGGTTAGAAGGGGACAGATTCTTCCGCCTCCACACATTAGAGCGCGAGTGTGTGCTGGGGTAGAATACGCCAGCTTGCGTCTGCGTATCAGCCCAGTGAGCAGGTTGCGTCAAACCCCCGAGATTGCAATAAATACCGGTACCTGGGGCCGTTACGATTATCCGGCGTCGCTTACCGATTTGGTAGACACCTGCTGACAAATAACAGAAATGATTTACTGACAACGCCGCCGCAACATTCAACCACATTTACTGTGGGTGTCGATATTATTCAATGGACAGCAATTTTCATGAAAAGTTTGCTACATTGAATCGACAAGTTGGTATTCCCTTTGATCTGAAGCACATTTTGATGTCAATTATTGTCTTTTTCAAGCTGAGCTAGTAATTTTCCTACAGCATGCGTACATGACGTAAATCAGCTGGTAATCCCGGCAATATATTTTTGTTGTTGCCGTTTTTCCACGGAGTGGCCACTGACCATCTCCAGTGTGCATGCTTAGCTCTCAGCGATGCCTCATCCTCCATATAAGCCTTAAGGCCCAGAGTCAAATGATCTGTATCTCAAAACGGTTTTCGTCTTGGGACAGCTGTTACATTCACTTCCCGCCACAAAAAACAAACGGTGTTTGTTCGTGCACCAAGCGTTGACATATTTACCTATCAGCCTCCTTTCCATAGTAAACGAGATGTTCGAAATGGGAAAACAAATTTGACGAATTTACGTGACTTATATATCTGGCGTTCAGCATGGGTTATCATGAAATTAAACGTACGCTCAACACGAGGGCGTTGTCTGAAACTGGAGCGATACGCAAGACCGGACCAGGAACGGAACAAAACCGTAAATGAAATTGAAGTATATTATTCGTTCACTACGAATTAGAGGAGCATTTTAAGGCTACATATACTGGTTTGGCATTCGGGTTTTATATACTGCATTGCGATAAGAATGGTCCCGTTTTATTGTGCGGGGAGGTTAAGGCACCCACCCCCATTCATCGACAAAGGTTTTCTGTAACGTAGTAAATATTGCTGCTGTGTAAAATTCTCAGAACTGACAATTTGATGAAATGGATATTTTGAGTATTGACGAGGAACTTTCTTTTGGACAACACATTAATGTAGGGACATATTTTCTGTAAGATCGCACGCTTCCCTCAGGAAGAAATGTTGTTAAATTTCTAAGGAATTGATGAATATATCTTGCGTGACATTTAAGGAATTCACCTGGTGATTTAGTATGATGATGATAGTAGTAGGGAATGCACGTTACAGGTCCCAGCCTCCCAAAAATACACATAGCCTCCCAAATCCACCGAGCGCTGTCATACGTCATTAATAATTTTTATTCGTATAAATTATTGCGTCTGGATATTAATAAATTATATGCGTTATAATTTTACCTGAATATATATATTAAAGATCTACATATGGTATTATAAATAAATCTTCCGAATTCATACGTTAATCGTTTAAATAGTCTATATTTTAGGTTTCATTCCGCTTTTACAAAAAGGTGATATTTCGATATATATTTTTATACGGGTTCATAGCAATAAATTCTCCGAATCTGTACGTTAAGCGTTCATATATATTGTAGACTATTAATTTTTTACAAATTGTAATTAGCATTACCAAACACTCGGTATATATTTATATTTAACCTCGCTATACAGCTAGAAGGCGGTCATGATACATAATTGTATTGATTTTAATACCTGTCAATGCGAAGGGGTGTATTGTGGTAACAGGTGTGATCGAATAACAGAAACCACTTATAACTCGCAGAACTCGATTGCAATTAGCATATGATAATATTGGGGGTTCGAATATTTATATTTACAGACCGATATCGCTTTAATTAGGGCAATTATACAATCAACGTATAGCGGGAGTTGAAAGGGTATACCGTGAAACAGATCGTTATTTGAGAATAGTCTGTCGAAATATATATATCTCTAATAGAATTCAATTTATATCTTACTTCGGAATGGCGAATTTACTGAAAAATATCATCGAACCTAGAGAATCGGCCGTAAGTATAATAATTTTATTGCGATCCACTCGCGGATAATACCGACTTTGTCGATATAACGATGTACACAGCGAACGGCGTTGTAAATGTTCGATTATAACTGATTTGAATACAAGGGTTACTCACTTTTAATATTTCAACTCTATATTTTTTATAGGCTAACATCTCTACGTGGGTCGGATTCGTACGAGAAAATACGGACATTTTAGGTAGTTCCGGTTGGCCTAGTTTGGAGACTGTATTCGCCATAGATGGAGTCGTTGAAACACAGCCCGTTTATAATGACGATGATTGGAATGTGGGTATAAGAAGTCCGACGACCATCCTCCTAAAAAATTCCCCTTCACTTCCGGAGATTAAAACACGTAAATGTGTAGACGAATTATCCCGTTTATTCTCGCCCCGAGTTTGCAAAAGCTGTAATCAGCCATTAAGCGTCGAAGTTTGCGGAAAATGTCGCGTTAGTTTATGCCGAGATTGCGCGTGTTTTGCCCGACAGGCGTCATTCGGGGTTTTTATGTGTCCGAGCTGTTGTAGTTGTGAGTTTTGTCGCTATTGGCGAATGAAGCAATCGAAATAATCAAAACCGGTGATAACAATAAACAGCTACTACACATATCTTTGGGGGACTATTCTTGGACTTGCGCAGATTTTTAGGAACTTTTCATGAACTTCGGGGGGATTATTCTTGGACTTGCGTGGATTTTTAGGAACTTTTCATGAACTTTGGGGGGACTATTCTTGGACTATTCTTGGACTATTCTTGGACTTGGGTGGATGTTTAGAAAATTTTCATGAACTTTTGGGGACAGTGAGTGAGTGAGTGAGTGAGTGAGGGACTTTTCTTGGACTTTGCTGGACTTTTAAGAACTTTTCATGAACTTTTGAAACTTTTAAGAACTTTTCATGAACTTTTGGGGACAGTGAGTGAGTGAGTGAGTGAGGGACTTTTCTTGGACTAGTCTTGGACTATTCTTGGATTTGTGTGGATTTTAAGAACTTTTCATGAACTTTTGGGGACAGTGAGTGAGTGAGTGAGTGAGTGAGTGAGTGAGTGAGTGAGTGACTTTTCTTGGACTAGTCTTGGACTATTCTTGGATTTGTGTGGATTTTAAGAACTTTTCATGAACTTTTGGGGACAGTGAGTGAGTGAGTGAGTGAGTGAGTGAGGGACTTTTCTTGGACTAAGCTTGGACTAGTCTTGGACTATTCTTGGATTTGTGTGGATTTTAAGAACTTCTCATGAGCTTTTGGGGACAGTGAGTGAGTGAGTGAGTGAGTGAGGGACTTTTCTTGGACTTTCCTGGACTTTTAAGAACTTTTCATGAACTTTTAGGGACTATTCTTGGACTAGTCTTGGACTATTCTTGGACTATTCTTGGATTTGTGTGGATTTTAAGAACTCTTCATGAACTTTTAGGGACTATTCTTGGACTATTCTTGGACTTGTGTGGATTTTAAGAACTTTTCATGAACTTTTGTGGAAAACAATAAAGAGCTGCTACACCAATCTATGAATGGTATATTTATTATCACTGGATACTCGTTGTAACCGACTATCGCCCATATAAAGTCATATCGAAACGACTCTGGACGGTGGCTGAAAGAAAGAAAGAAGAACGCAACATCGGTTGTTAAAGTTCAAAGTATATATTTATTAATACAAATTAATTTAGTAATGACAGTTTCAAAACGAAAACGCAAACTGAGCAATCCTAGTACCTAAACACTAATTTCATTCCATTTCCATAACTCTGTGACAGAGCTGAGGGTATATCGATAACGAACGCAAGGATACGCCCTGGTGGCGGAATCAACTAATCAACATGTTTGATCGGTTGCCTTGTGTACTCGCGCGGTAAAAGTCTGTTTATTAAAAATTTACGCATTTCAGCGGCAGATTCTTCGGCTTCATCGTTTGATAAATCGTCTTCCTCACGCATCCGTTTCTTAGTCGCCATTACTTTCTGATGAATCGGGTGCTTTCGTAGTTTTCTCCATAACCTTAAATTACGGACGTAGATATTTCAGAACCTTGTCTATATTCTAGGTAAAAGCATTCGGATAAAGTGAAATGACTCTATTTGCCAACAGGGGGCGTCGTTTCATTCGTCATCATCGGAGTTATCTCCCACTAGTTCCAGTTTTTGTCAC
>JAVTVY010021142.1:0-82833 GCA_036873755.1 Hanleya hanleyi | reverse complement strand
GTGTGAGTGGAGGAGAGGAAAGGTGTGAGTGGAGGAGAGGGAAGGTGTGAGTGGAGGAGAGGAAAGGTGTGAGTGGAGGAGAGGGAAGGTGTGAGTGGAGGAGAGGGAGGGTGTGAGTGGAGGAGAGGGAAGGTGTGAGTGGAGGAGAGGAAAGGTGTGAGTGGAGGAGAGGGAAGGTGTGAGTGGAGGAGAGGAAAGGTGTGAGTGGAGGAGAGGGAAGGTGTGAGTGGAGGAGAGGGAGGGTGTGAGTGGAGGAGAGGGAAGGTGTGAGTGGAGGAGAGGAAAGGTGTGAGTGGAGGAGAGGGAAGGTGTGAGTGGAGGAGAGGAAAGGTGTGAGTGGAGGAGAGGGAAGGTGTGAGTGGAGGAGAGGGAGGGTGTGAGTGGAGGAGAGGGAAGGTGTGAGTGGAGGAGAGGAAAGGTGTGAGTGGAGGAGAGGGAAGGTGTGAGTGGAGGAGAGGAAAGGTGTGAGTGGAGGAGAGGGAAGGTGTGAGTGGAGGAGAGGGAGGGTGTGAGTGGAGGAGAGGGAAGGTGTGAGTGGAGGAGAGGAAAGGTGTGAGTGGAGGAGAGGGAAGGTGTGAGTGGAGGAGAGGAAAGGTGTGAGTGGAGGAGAGGGAAGGTGTGAGTGGAGGAGAGGGAGGGTGTGAGTGGAGGAGAGGGAAGGTGTGAGTGGAGGAGAGGAAAGGTGTGAGTGGAGGAGAGGGAAGGTGTGAGTGGAGGAGAGGAAAGGTGTGAGTGGAGGAGAGGGAAGGTGTGAGTGGAGGAGAGGGAGGGTGTGAGTGGAGGAGAGGGAAGGTGTGAGTGGAGGAGAGGAAAGGTGTGAGTGGAGGAGAGGGAAGGTGTGAGTGGAGGAGAGGAAAGGTGTGAGTGGAGGAGAGGGAAGGTGTGAGTGGAGGAGAGGGAGGGTGTGAGTGGAGGAGAGGAAGAGGAAACGCGTCGGTGTGGAGGAGAAGAAAGTTCTGGATGGGGATGAGGAAAGGTGTGAGTGAAGACGGGAGAGGAAGGGTGTGGGTGGGGCGAGGGAGAAGAAAGGTGTGGTTGGGGAGGGGGAAAGGATAGGTGCGGGTGACGGAGGAGTATTGGAAAGGTGGGTGAGGGAGAGGGAGATGAAATGTGTGTGTGAGGTGAGAAATGGTGAAGATGGGGGCTTTCAAGGTGTGGGTCGGGGAGAGGAAAGGTACGCGCGGGGGAGGAGAAGAGAAACCCCTCCCACGCTTTTCTTCCCCCCACCCACAGCTTTCCTCTCCCTCCCCCATCCACACCTTTCCTCTCCCCCACCCACCTTTTCTCTTCTCCTCCCCCGCGCGTACCTTTCCTCTCCCCGACCCACACCTTGAAAGCCCCCATCTTCACCATTTCTCCCCTCACACACACATTTCATCTCCCTCTCCCTCACCCAGGTGTGGGTGTGGGGAAGAGAGGAGAGGAAAGTTGTGGGAGGGGAGTGGGAGAGGAACGGTGTAGGTGGCGGATGGGGAGAGGAAAGATGTAGGTGGCAGAGGGAGATAGGAAAGGTGTGGATGGGTAGGGGGAGAAGAAAATTGTTGGGTTGCAGGAGAATAAAGATGTGGATGTGAGGGGAGAGAAAAGGTGTGGGTTGGGGGAGAGGAACGGTGTAGGTGGGAGAGAGGGAGAGGAAAGGTGTGAGTGAGGGGAGAGGAAAGGTGTGGCTGAGAGAGGGGGAGAGGGAAGGTTTTGGTGGGAGAAGAGCAGAGCAAGACCGAAAACATTTTTTTCTGGTGATGAAATATAGTTATTGAACCATACATGCCGTACATGTACTTTTCATTTCAGCTTGGTAACCCGCTTATCCACACAACTCGGCTATATTTAATCGATATTGATGTTGTTGAGGTTTTTAGCCAGAATCGTTGTAACTGACCAGGTCTGTCAAGTGGGTTATAAACACGATTTCACAGCCATCTTCCCGAACAACAATGCTCTTGAGATACAGTTTGTGACTTAAACGTGGGAATTTGAATGATACTATACAAAATCTTGGCTTCTCCTTGTAGAAGCAATTTGATACCGAGCCTTCGATCCTTGAGCAGGGATTATTATCAAGTGAATAGTTGATTTTTTATAATATCTACGTAATTAACGTATCTATACCTGTTTTCTGCCTGTACCCATGACGGCATAATGTTATTTTCATTGAAAATTGACGCAAACAAATTCAGACAAGAAGTCTATGACATAAAGAATGCCAATGTGTCTTAACGTGAACGCACTAAATAATGGATAAATATACAATAAGCGGGATTAATATGCAAATGCAATAACAAAGTAGTGAAGAAAATACACTATGTGCCCACAACAAATAAGGACTGAAAATTTTACCTCGCTGAGTTTTCTGAGTTAGCCAGAATCGTTGTAACTGACCAGGTCTGTCAAGTGGGTTATAAACACGATTTCACAGCCATCTTCCGGAACAACAATGCACTTGAGATACAGTTTGTGACTTAAACGTGGGAATTTGAATGATACTATACAAAATCGTGGCTTCTCCTTGTAGAAGCAATTTGATACCGAGCCTTCGATCCTTGAGCAGGGATTATTATCAAGTGAATATTTGATTTTTATAATATCTACGTAATTAACGTATCTATACCTGTTTTCTGCCTGTACCCATGACGGCATAATGTTATTTTCATTGAAAATTGACGCAAACAAATTCAGACAAGAAGTCTATGACATAAAGAATGCCAATGTGTCTTAACGTGAACGCACTAAATAATGGATAAATATACAATAAGCGGGATTAATATGCAAATGCAATAACAAAGTAGTGAAGAAAATACACTATGTGCTCACAACAAATATGGACTGAAAATTTTACCTCGCTGAGTTTTCTGACGGATAAAAACTGTCTAAGTTGGTGCCTTGTCTTTTTCCAAAACCGTGACCTATTCTGTCGGCGACTGAAGATTTGAACCTTCTTTTCTCTCTTGAATTTGATCCAATTGCAACAGAGTCTACGAAAACACAAACTACCAGGAGGACAACGCACGGTAGTAACTTCATGATGTTTCAAACAACCTTGTTTGGGACAATATTTCTGCAAAACAAAGGGAGAACAAAGATAATAAATACATATGTCACATCATCATATACTGATCATATCTGTTCACTTACGGATTGACTGGATATTATTCTACGTTCAGTTTGGGTATGAAATTAAAACCGCTATTTCAAACTGTTCAGCGTAGCGGATCATATAAACTAAATCAGTTACTGTCAACTCTAACACTTAAATGATGTAATGGTATTTGGAATCCAATATCATTCAAGGCAGCTTAGCGTTATTGTTTTATTGGACTATGTTCCATACCACAAGTGCACATGTCAGCCTCACAGAATTTACATTTCGGTTAGCATGAATGAAACGCTTGAGCAGAATCGCTACATTGTTACAAAACACTGGAGGATGGTAGCCTGTCGGCGCTATCTAAATAACAAAATAAATAAGAAACTAGACAACGGAAGTAGGGAGAAGGAGAAAGAGAAGGAGGATGTTATATGAGAGCTATAGGTAATATAGCACAAAATGCCGAAAAATATACAAAAAAAATGTCTTTTTTGACAATGATGTCACGTCGACGTCACAAAAACCGACATCTGCAATTTGTGTTAAATTTTCAGGTATAGCTTGACTCAAGGGTATAGTAAATTTCAGTCCCCTAAACCAAAAGAAAAAAAAATATTTAGGGGGAGGGGCGCAATACCCCCGACCCTCAGGCCTGAAGAGGGCCCCAAAAACCCAGGCCAGATAGGGTCAGTGCAGTATGGTCAACTTAAAGTTGTATAATTTGACATCTGCCTGAAATTCCACACGGTCGATTTGCGTAGGGATACTCTAGATTACTTAGTGTCAAATGACCGAAATTATTGACTGAGTTTTCGAATTTTTCTTTTATGCAGTTTTGTCTAAGATACTGTGGAATAAATAGCAAAATAATAAAAACTAATTACATGTATGTCATATAAAATTTTAAAAAATGGCCCATGCAGATTTCTTGACATACACAGCACCAAGGTCAAATCTCCATTGAAAAGATATTTCATTGAAACATAATCAGTCAACTTTACTAAGGTTATATCACATACAGGCCCAAATCTGTTTTTTTCTGTTTATAAACATAATCAGGTAATAACGTTTAACCACTGCTATTTCCTCTTAGAAACATAATTTCAGAGTTTAGCACCGTAATCGCCCTGGCAAGAAGCTGTTTAGTCAAACTTCTCGAGGGGTTCAGACGCATGGTCCGTAAAGAGAACTAAAATAATACCATATAAATATATGGTCTGTTGTGAAGGGGGATCTTATTCCTAGAGCTCTTGAACTACAAAAACATTGGGGCATTGGTAACGTATCACATTGCTGTCATATTGAGTTTATTCGCAAATACCTCAAAGAGGAGCATCATGTGTAAATACAATATGTCAACCATGTTGATGTGACAAAAATGATATCTTGGTCGTATTTCCATATTCCATATTGATGAAATTATTCACATTCCTAGAATACCAGTTATGTTGTCGTGTAGTTGCCATACTAACAGAGTGTTTTATCAAATTGATCAAGGGTGCTAGGGGTCCACCCTTCGTTTTCTATATGCACGTGGTAAGTAGATATGAGATCAGTCAAAAGTCAATGTGAAATTTTCACTGCAAGATTTGCTCAGAAATCCCCATTCGACGCGTGTTGTTATTGTACCTTTAAGTTGACCATGCTTCTCCGTCACAGAAACCAACAAAGAAGAATGAATGAATGGAAACCAGCGTCTAATAAATTTGCAGTAGTATATGGTAATTCACATTTGAAGCATTAACAACTGCATTATTTTAAAGATACGAGAATTTGCTCTAAATGATGCAGTACGGTGAAATACTTTAGAGTTTGTTTGTATAAAATATTATACTGTATACTGTAATTTATATTTTGCAGTAAATTAAGTTTACTTATTTTTGTTACTTCTTGTGGTAAAGGACTGAAACTTTCCATTTTGCATCAAGGCCTACAATGAAAATGTATACAAATCCATAATAGTCGCCATGATGACGTCACAGTTACGTCATCTTGTCGAAGTCGTTTTTCGCATATTTATGGACCGATTTTTTTCTTGATATTTTCTCTAAGCGAGAGATCCTGAAGGACCTTGGTGCCTACCATTGTCCGATAATTGTAAGCTAGTGACAAGAGGATTTTTTCGTTCATTGTTGCTAAGAACAAATGATTGATTTGTAATTTTGTTTGCAGAATTTCAAATTTGAGCGAAAAAGATGGAAAAGGAACACTGGAAAACACCAAGATATTATCTTTCTATTCTAAGCTTCAGGAGTTTCAAGATTTCTAGAAACTGTACTTGATGTCTGTTGTTATAGTACAAGTGAAATGAGCAAAGTTAGTCTGAAAGTGAATGTCCGGAGGATCCTTCGTCTTCGTTTTGTAGTATTCCTTTTTTTGCACGTGTCATCATTGGGTAATGGAAGCGAGACAAATCTCTTTCACACTTTGGCATGAGCTATCAAACGTACTTAAGATTGTATAATTAAGAACGAATGCTAATTCTGTTCTGTTTACTGGGCTAGTTTGAGATATCTCTTTTCAGATACCATGCTCGAAAATAGTAAAATGGTACAAAACTTAATACTGAAGGGATCCGGTCCGTGCAGTAATGTTGAAACTTTGAAAGTGTCTGAATCCTGTTTATCTCCCTTTGATCGAAACACGCAGTAGTCTACAGTTGTCGAGCTGTGACTTTGTGTCACAAGAGTGAGGTCCCTTCGTGTAGCCGACCCGTCGGCAGACGAAACGGTGGGGCAGTTCACTTGCAACGGCATGGACTAAAGTAATCAGATTTAAAATTTGAAGAAATACATTTTAAATCGGAATCATTTGAACTCCTTGATACAGAAGGTGACGGTATGCATATTCTCCATAGTCAATGTATAGAACATGCCCCACCGTTTGATCCACCGACACTTGTGATGCAAGGTCACAACTCGGGGAATACCATATTAATTTGAAGCGTAACTTGGATTTTCGAATCAGACCAAAAGAGGTATCTTGCACAGCTAGAACCCATGTGGGACCTGTGTACCAAATTACAGAAAGATTCATGAAGTAGTTCCTGAGAATTCACGATAACAAAGTTTCAAGGGGAAATTCAAGATGGCTACCTGGCGGCCATATTGGATTTTCGAATCGGGCCGAAAAAGATATCTTGCACAACTGGACCACAAGGGGAGCCTGTGTACCAAATTTGAGAAAGATCCATGCAGTAGTTCCTGAGAAATTGCAATAACAAGGTTTCATAGGGAAATCCAAGATGGCTGCCTGGTGGCCATATTGGATTTTCGAATCGGACCAAAAAAGGTATCTTGCACAACCTGACCCCAAGGAGAACCTGTGTACCAAATTTGAGAAAGACCCATGCAGTACTTCCTGAGAAATCCCGATAACAATGTTTCATGGGGAAATCCAAGATGGCTGCCTGGTGGCCATATTGGATTTTTTAATCGGACAAGAAAATGTATCTTGCCCAACTACACCTGAAGGGGAACCTGTGTACCAAATTTGCGAAAGATCCATGCAGTAGTTCTTGAAAAAACGCGATAACAAAGTTTCATGGGGAAATCCAAGATGGCCGCCTTGTAGCCATATTGGATTTTTGAATCGGACCAAAAAAGGTATCTTGCACCACGACACCCAAGGGGAACCTGTGTACCAAATTTGAGAAAGATCCATGGAGTAGTTCCTGAGAAATCGCGATAACAAGAATTGTTTACGGACGAACGGACGACGGACCACGGACGAAAAGCGATTAGACGGTGGGCTAAAAACTAATTAATACGATAGATAATTAGTTTTGACAAAATAAATGACCTTTTAGGCAATTTTAGACAAGAAAAATGCGAAGAAAAATGGACAAAAGAAACCGAAAACGCACCGGATCCGAGCCTTTACCGCGGATCAAATAAAAATTATTACTCGAATTCAATAAATTGAATATCAAAGCCTCAGGAGGTGTAGATCCTCTTTATCCATAATATTTTCGTGGTGATTTTGCAAGAAAGATTTTTGCAACAACGTAAACAATTATCTCAGTAATTTTATGTAAGGTCACAGCATGCACTGCGGTCGGTGAACTACAGGAAGAAGAGGTCAAATCCATATTTTATATGGATTACCTTATTGTGAATTAGTCACAACACCATGGAATATATCTCAATTAGTGATCAAATGGCCAACGACGTCTTTGTAGTTACATTTCAGGCTACAACAGATAGGCCAAAGATAACACAACGACCATGTTGACCGAGACTCGGTACGAGCGAACCTTCCAGAAAAACCTTTGAGCCTTGCGGATAAAAAATTAACATTAGCAGACATCACTGTCGCATGATAGATTTTACACTGCAGGGATAAACGATAGGCATACTTTGGTACGGGTATAAAACTGGATATGTGGTTGTCATAATATGGGTAGCTTGGTCGGTTGTAAATTTTAATTGTCTCTAATCCATCAAAGAACTGATACACTGACCAATCATATTGCCGGTACGTAAATGACCCGTGGGGGTACGATAGTACGATGGTACATGGCTGTATGACATGGTAATTTAGTGATTTATAGGATGAAGGGGATTACTTTTAAATACAATATTATACTGTAATTATGTTTTACAGTAAGTTACTGTGAAAGAAAGCAGTATGGTACTGCATTTTTACAGCAAAATATGACCGTGTAGGGGTGTATATCGACCATGTTTTTATAATGAGGAAGACAATCGGGAAAGATGTTCCGTAAACGCATTGAACCACTGGTCACCATAGCTAGCTGACATTACCTGTGAACATTTTACTATACATTGAGAGAAAATATGATATCTCAGTCTTAGTTATGGAAATTGTGGAATATAAGGACAAGATTATCAGCATCCAGAAAGCGATAGAATGGGATTCCCCCACGTGTTTATCCTTTTATCTCTGGCCAGTTTGCAAATTGTTCTGGTGTACTTGAGCAGAAAACGTGCGTTTTCAGGTAAAAGAAATCAACGTACATGTATATAGTCGATACAACCACTTTCATCCGTTAACCCATTATCAACATAATTGCGCTACGCGAAGCAATCGAATAAAATTATTTGCTCTCCTCAATGTCTTCAACACATACCCTGTGTCGTCTTCCAGCCATCGTTATACAACCTGCACACATTGTCATTATATTACAAACTTGCCATTACGACGATAATATTCATGGACATGAGAACTCCGGAGGAGAGTAATTAAGACAATGACATGCTGTGGCATGACCTAAAGACCTGATTCCTGAAACACCTCCTTAAAGAGTTACGGCAATATATCAACTTCCCAGCGAACGCTCAATTTCTAAATTGATGTCAAATATTTATTCGCCTCAGTTTAAACAAAGGGAAACTGGTTCGCGTGCTTTCACATTGAACTTGGGGATAAAAATACACGGTGAATATTGAAACTGGCCGCGTTTTATCTCTATTGAGAAATATTTACGTGAAAGAAGTGTTTGCCAAAACAGGTCTATCTGGTTCGATTGATATATTTGCAATTTGATGGTTAGATATGTGCAGTCTAACACTCTCAGGACCCATGTATTATGGTAAAGCATACCAGTCTGTGTTTGCAATACAACCAACAGACACACATTGGCAGCGTCGCGTCTCAAGACAATGTGTTGAATTCTCAATGTGTGACAATATACGGACGACTGTTTATCCTACAACACGTACTGACACGTTGTACATCAGCTAAACTCAACTTCTGCATAGCCATTAAAACATTTCCTGATTTGAGATTGAAAGATAACCGAAAAAGACAATCGCCGATACTTGTACTTGCCGAGTTATTTTGACGTTGGTTCGTCAATGTTATATATCCTGGCCGTTTTCTCTATTATTCTTATGGTTGGCGAATTGGTATAAAATACCTGATTGAATGGGTGGTTTTAGAAAAAAATAAATCCGGCTTTTCCATTGGCTCGATGACAAAACTGGAAGAACATCTAGCTAGTCAATGAGTTTGTTAGAAGGTTTATTTTAAGATTCAATGGTGTGATGTTAATCATCGTTGGGAAATGAACAACCCCGTCCCTTTCATATGTGTTAAGTCGTGGGTAACGAGAGCAACGATAATAACTATATATATATATATATATGTGGACAACTAAAGTTAGGGGAGTGTCACAGCCAGTCCCCGGATTGTGTTTTTTCCAATTCTTTTTATCCGTTGTTTATGGGTGAAAGTTCAGCATGGTTGAGGATTTGTGTCCCCAGGTTCCGTATGGTAGAACGCAGTCTCCATTTTGGTTACTTTATCATGTTTACTTGATCACTTTATCATTTTAACGCGATATAATATGAGACACGTATCACTATCCGATCTCAATTGTAGGTGTGTTTCTTGAAACGCGGATTTCGGCTGACATTAGTTACAGAATTTTTAATGTAAATTGATTCTTTTGAAATACAAATAATTCGTCGATTGCTGCGTTTTGCACAATCCCATCATTTTTCTATATTTTCTGTAGCATTGGACACATTACGTTTGAATAAGAACCAGTAAATTCAGCTGACGTGACCTTCTGGTATCAACTGTTATTTCTGGCCATGTTGTCGTAGATCAAAGCTGGGACAGACAGTCAGGTTTAAGTGAGGAGTTAGGAGTAATGTGTGCTCCTGTCAATACAATGACAATAGAGATAACCTGGACACGAGATGCGAGAGTTTATCTGGAAATAAAACCGCTTTACCACCTTTTGTGCCATAATTGATATAAATGGTTCCACGCTGTTAACACTCGACCGATTTACTGACCTCATCAAGTACTCAGGCCATCAAGGTATTATGGAATGCCAGCTTGTTGACTGTGAACGTCTAAAACACGCTGATAGTTGAACTGCGGACAACTAGGACTACTGTCTAAAGAACCATAAATATCATTTATCGATGGCACATAGCTATAGACGGAATGTCTATGACTGACCAACGGCATGAAACTATTTCTGCATGCTCTACGAAATCGCTTCCAAAATTGCCCATACATCAACCAGCTGCATGTTAAATGATTAGCTGTCCGCACCAATATTCGCATCATTTGTGTCATGATATTTATTTAAATTCATAAACATATTCCACACTAATTTGCTGCGTTGTCAGCACAACTTCAACGGTCAATAACCGGCAGTAGGTTGAAACGTGTAGCGGTAATTTGTTCAATATATGCCATTGCCGGCTAATTACACACGAGCACGATCACTCCAGCATGAGAGTTTATCAAGAAACTTCTGCCCGGATTAACGCTACCAGGCCTGGACGATTTGGGGGCCTGTACCGCAAGCTGCCCATCACCTTCTATATATTTTCGTTATTCCTTGGGGTAGATGGGCTGAAAACCTCCTTACTAAATATTTGGCTCAAGCCCCACAAGAAAATCTAAAACAAATGACGAAATAGTTTTGGCAAAATAAATTACCCGCCCTTATGCCATTTTAGGCAAGAAAAATGCGAAAAGGTGGACGGGAAAAAATGGAAAACACGACGTTCTGTGGACACACGACGTTCTGTGGACACACGACGTTCTGTGGACACACGACGTTCTGTGGACACACGACGTTCTGTGGACACATCGTGGCCGCCATTTTGAATTGTCCCATGATCCTGGCACGTAAGTCCGAAAATTTCAGCTTTCTTGTTCTCTTCGCTCCGGAACTACACTTTGGTAGGGGAAGAGAAGATCATAGTGTCTCCCGGAAAGATAGGGTTAAGACATGAATTACCCTTGACCCTGGTAATCCAGATGAAATACCCACCTCATAATAATTAATATAAAATATGTCCTCTATTAAACTAATCCCAGTGATAATATGACAATTTTATGCTTACCAACCATCGAAGCTTTAGGTGAAAATGCTATGCAAATCAGACGTGAGCATTTCGAAATATTGCACTCTCTGCCTGCGATGGATTTTCTGTCACGTCAAAATAATGCTTAATATCACTATATTCGTCCTGTCCTGATAATCTCGTTATCCTATGAAACAGGATGTACTCAAGCATTAGTATTCCAAGTTACCAGAAATGTTAGACAGGAAATTACAATACGGAACAATATTTTAAGACATTATGTGCGACATGATCTTATGAATTAATCATCCGTTCTTCAAGCTGGAGAGAGGATGCGATCACTCATCCAATGACTGTCTACTCGAAAATGAAATGGACTGAGACGAATGCCATATCCGATTGAAATATATAGAACTTTAAGTTGAACGGGCATTTTCGTGGACTATATTTCAATATGCTGAAACTCACACATGTGTTTGATTCATTTCAACTTGAGTAATCGAGGGGTTTTGACGTTTTCAGGTTTGTCGTGCGCCTAACCTTTATGAAACTGATGTTCGCATGAAATTATGTCTCTGATTATATGAGAACTGTTGACAGTAAGGATGTGATATCCTAATAAAAACGAACGAAACACCTAGAAAATAAATTCGGTAATCTGAAAAAATCAGTGTTGCGAATTCTAACTGCACACCATTTTCTCAGATATTACGATCGATAATATTCCGGGATATTGGATTCATCTTGGCGATATCTGTGGCTGTCCCACCAGGACTATGCTGTGGCTTATATAAGCGAGTTTTCATCATCTCCATTCTTGACTTCATGGACTAGACTGATCGATATAGTACATGTAGTAGGTGGATTGGCTTGCGATTCTGAAGTAAAAGGAGCAGTGTATGGATCAAAAACATACATGTATAACATGAACATGAATATTGATCTTTCAAGGATTTTGCGGAAATATTTCACATGTACTAATTTTTATGTGGGTGTACTTTTCTCGAATATTTTCCACGTTTGAGGATGTCTGTTCTTATTGGGAGACATGGGTCACAGCGGGACAAGCCGTCTAGCTCCCATGTCAAGGACAGGAAGCACATTGCATTATGATCAGCAAGAAGCCAACACCCTCTATATTGATTACAAGTGAAAACTATCATTGGTAAAACGCAGGGGCAAAAAAACTTCCAAGTACATTTTTAGGACTGAGGCCGATATTTTGTTATACCAAATACTGGGAGAGGATGGGCAAAGCTACAATTTAACCCTATCTGGCCTGGGGGTCCGAAATGCCCCCCCCCCCCCCACCACCCTACCAAACTATCTGCGCTATCTCCGAAACGACAAAAATGGGGAGTTGAAACTCCGTGACTTTATAGATTCTGATATTGGGGTCATTCTGAGTCTATTTGCATAACCCCCCGAGCTGAGGATTATGGGTAAATTCAAGATGGCGGCCACGTGTGGTACCAGAAAGGTGATCTTTTTGTCATATTTCTTCAAAATTTCTGATTTTCCGCAAGGAAAAGTGGGCAAACCCTATTTTATTTCACATCACATTAATATTTGATAATTTATCATGCAGTTTTTGCGGAGAAATTGCATAAATAAAAAAATCGAAAAATCGACCAAAAAATGCCGTTTTTGAAAATGACGTCACTGTAACGTCATCAAAGCGGCCATCTTGGATTGTTTTTACATTTTCTTGTACAGCTTGACCCAAGGGTATAGTGTGGTAAGTTTCAGCTCCCTAGCTTAAGGGATAAGAAAAATAATTAGGGGGGGGGTAGGCATTTCGGCGCACCCCCCCCCCCCCAGGCCCCCCCCTCGGCCAAGACAGGTCTCACACAGCCCAGGCCAGATAGGGTTAATTATATCGATTGATTATCTCAGATGCATGTATTAGTTTTTTTTCCATAAAATGGAATATATCATGCACACGGGGCCGACTGGGACACCTTCACTGGGGCACACTGGGACAATAGTAATCAAATGGTGAAATTGATTTTCGTTCTAAAATGCTATTAAAGTGCATTATTTTGTTTTCTAGGTAGTAGTAATGGCTAATCCTATCCGATTTGATGAGTTTTACTAAAACTTTCAAAGTCAAATTCTTTCATTGGCATGAGAATCACACAAAAAAAAATCCTTAAATTTGGCCTTTGCGAATGTTTCATGTGAAGCAGAGGTCTAAAATTGCAACTCACTTAACCATCGCTGATGAATCTTCTAAATTCGTATGAAACATATTAGTATATACTTGATTTAAAATGTATTTTGACTATTGTCCCACCGCACTCCAAAGGGTGGCCCGGTGCACCCATATCCGGGGCAAACTGGGACACCTTTTTTTCACTTTTTAAAAATGAATCCTGGAGAAAAGTAAAACAGATATTTCAGAATTTTATGGACGAGTATGTCATATTAAATATTAGTTATATCTAGAGCATAGAAGGCCACTTTACAGGACAACAATGGCAGAGATTTTTGCAAGAAGGTGGAAAATGTCCCAGTGTACCCCTCTTAGAGGTACGTCTCCCGAGGAAGGAATCGTATCACCGTGAGATTGATGATGAATTTGCGCAAAAGTCTTGATTGATATGAGTATCAGATTGAATTTGGTGACATACATGTTGTTGAATAGAATTTGTTCCATGAACCGTGGACAAAGAATTGGGATAAACGCAATCCAGTTTCATACAAGAGCAAAAAATTCAACAGTTTTCAATGATGCCTACAAGAAATAGTTTGTCCAAATTGGTAAATCTTAATTACTGTCTGTGTAGTATTGTCAGCCACTTGCCAAATCTCTTGAAGTTCGCGTCGAGGGCGAACAGAGGAAAAGAGAAAAATGGAGAAGCTAGTGCCCGATAAAACTAGTATGGAATCCCGACATCACGAGGAAATGGCAGACATTAAAAACGAAATGAATTTGTCCTTATGGATAATACAAAACTGCACCGGACTCCTAGTCAGTTGACTCAATATAGTCAGCTGTGTGTGTATTCTAGACAGACCCCATTCGTGTGAAATGTTTCGCACAATTAACCGTTGCAGTCGAACGGAAATATCACGTAACATTTATTCACCATCTATGAAGGAGTAATTGTGTGTAAAACGCCAACTACTTTGTCCAGAAAAAAGCAACCAGGCTTGCCTGACATCACCTCGTTTACATTTCCGTAGGGAATGCAAACAAATTGGCCTACATGTGTTTGATTTCAGACTCCCATACAGCCATGTTCAATCACGTCACCATTATTCTTCTGGAATGTGACAATTCCATGGGGATACAATAAGCACGACTAACGTAGGGATTTGTCTTGATGAAATTACTTTAATGGATAAACCACGGACGGGTTGTTGCCCGATCTCTTTTGGGGGAGAATTTCTTCTGATGAATGTTATTGTTGATGCATCCGGATCAAATCGGCATCATATTCCGTTAAATTTGTTTCGTATAGAAAATACCGGTACTTCAGACCTAGCACAATTGAGAAATTGCTAAGTTGGGGAACGAACAAGTATTTTGGAGATTTATCGCAGTTAAAAAATGTGCTAGCAAAATATCCATTTGTCAGGGAGTTCGTGAGAATAGCTCAAACTTTAAGATATATTCTAAACCAAAGCCTACATTGCCGTCCTTGTAGTGTACCCTCTCGGACTTGAATTGTTGTTCGATGAATTACCCATAATCGACTGTATGCTATTCCAAGAATCTGATAGGATATAGAATTTAAAAAGCAACTCAATAGTATGCTACGAAACTGTTAAGAAAAACAATAAACCGTTAAAAATAACCTGTTCAGAAAAGTTTCGTTACTAACGATCAAACAAAGAAAATATGTCAAACTTTCAGACTGTGAATGGAAAGGCCAAGCAGCCATGGTCGTTCAATCATATGATGATCTGTGATCGCATTGCTGTGAAATACATTGCGGGGTTACCAGAAGGTCTAACTTTAAAAAGTCTTTGCGTACAGTAATGTATGTTATATATGAGGACTCTATATGAATTAACCAAAGAAATCCATCAATTAGTTCTTTCAAATACATAATATGTCTTACCATCACTTACCAGATATAGTCTGGTTGTTACTTTCCTGTTAAAAGATCGAAATGCCCGAAGACCGATTACTTTTTATACTAAAATACTTGGACAAAGCCCTGGACAGTAGAGGTTTGAAAGGCGGTACAGAGTCAACCCCCAAGCTAAAAGATCATTTGAGGGACATGGTAAAATAAGTACTTGCAGACCTTCAAAATAATAATAATAATTCTTTATTTCAGACTCATATGGTCTATAGAATGAACAAATTAATAATAAGATGGCACACAAAAGACAAATTGCTGGCGCGGTACATAAATTAGGTGAGACCAATGACAAACTATACGTGAAGTCTGAGACAGTGAGTTCAGTGTTGTTCCAACCGAAAATTTCACTAATAATTTAATATTTACATGCAAACATTAGTATTACCAGGTACGGCTTATTACGAGGAGTTGAGTATAGCAAATCCACATACTTTCGCATGGACATAAGCACCATGAAAGGTTTATTCAAGAAATACAAAGAATTTGCTAAATAATGGAGTATTTTCCTTCCGATCATTCATAGCGATATACCAATATTGTATCTGACTCCCAAAATGCATAAAAACGCAACACAAAGCTTGATTTATAGCTGACGCCTGGAGTCGTAGAACCTTCAGCCCACTCTGTTAATGTAAGACCAACATGAAGTTAAATCATTTATGAGAGACATATTGTGCTGCTATTTTAAAAAAAATATTGAGGGGGCCGGGACGGTGGATGGCTGGACAATGAATGCCAGACCTGAGGCCTATATTCATTCATGCGTATACATAACTTAGCCTCCGATTCTTTTTTTCTGAGCAGTCTCATCTTTTCGGATCGAACAAATACAGCAAATTCGGCGATTGGTGCTAGAATATAGGACGGAGACATCAAAACTGTAGTATCACGGTTGGAAACGAATTTTGATTAGCAACCAATCGTCCATAATTCGGTCGTCAAGGATATGCTCCTTCGTCTTTCCTAGAAACCAAATGGATACACACACAAAACGAAAATTCCAGCACTCAATGCATTCAAAGTTATTAGACCGACATGTGATTTTTACTACCTGAATAGATCAATTTTACAAACGGTGTACAATAGAATATTCGCGACCAAACTCAAGACCATTAAACTGTTGTTCCCATTACTTGTTATAATGTTGAACGTGATTGTTTCCTATCGCGTGTTAAGATGAGTTAATATTCTAACCGACTGAAACAAAGATATGAAAGCCGCGCGATCGAATGAACATTCATGAATGCGTGGTGTGTTTCATTCGAAGAGGGAAGCTGTTATCGACGCCTAATGTTCAGGGTATCCGTGGTTCTATATGGTTCATTTTCGTGTCCTTACCATATTCATAAAATGATGAATAAAGTAGCGCTGAATGCATCTACGGATTTATCAAGTCAATCAAGAAGGGTGTGTTTGTATTTCGATGACACTTTTCAGCGTTTTATTACGAGAAATGGGCGTTTCGGCGAGGCGCTAGAATAATCAATATAGTGCATTATCAGACAATAGCTATATCGGCTGAGTGTTCCATTGTTAATACTCTCTAATGTAACATCCATGAAATAATCCCATATTCCCATTGTCCTAGCCATAAACACCTCAATTCAAACTTCCGCAGAACACTTCCTCGGCCTGGCAAAGGTTATATTTCCGTAAATTCGGAGAGCCTTTTCAAAGGGAACACTAACAATATAAATTTATACTGACAAGGGTGCGTGTCCGTCAGAGTTGATGTAGAACTGCGGCAGTTGTTATCAGGAAACGACGCACCTGTAAATGTCGCGCTCTGTAAATTCCGTATCATCACCTTTGTAGTGGAGCGCTTGTATAGGGGTATTGTGTTCTTCTTCAATAGCAGCGATACATGCGATAGCTCGATGCTCTTTTCGAGATAGAGTTGATTAAACTGCCCCTCGTTGTACACCTACGCAGAAATTCTCAGCACATAGTTGACTTTGTATTAAAGATGGTTCATCTGATACAATAACTTGTGAATCCCTTAATTGCCCCACAAGGAATAGTACTGCAATCTGGTCCACTGCTGATTACTGAATTTCGGATGTGACGCATCTATTAGTCGATTACAAAGAGCTTGTTTCATGTGCACAACACGATGTCAAATTTATCTCGAAATGACCAAGGCAATCATTTTCGAACAACATTGGAGATCTGATTCCAAGTACTGTAGCAGGCATTATTGTCAGCGTTGTATACATAAATAATATACCCGTATTCAAGTAATATTTGCATACATCAATAATAATTAGTTCATTACTTCCGTGCCGACATTTAGTATGCATATCGAAATAAGTGTGGCGACATTGAAATTAACTGACTGAGAATTAACATTCATCGGTGAAAATATTGTAAAGAACGGCTTCAGCTATCACCAGGGTTCTCGGTTGAGTACTTGGCAGTCATTTACAAAAAAAATGTTATAAATTGATGTGAATCGAGTTAGGTGAACCCAACACATTAACTATTCAGCAGAAAAAAACAAGAAAACTGGATTAACGGATTTAACATTTCTACAAACTACTGCTCCCCAAGTACCAAGCCTTTGAATATATCATAGGTTATGACGACAACAAGCCAGGATAGGTTAAATATCTGTTTGTTGACACCGGCATGTAAATAACACTTAGGTAAAACCATTTTCCTCAATTTCGCTGTAATACTGAACGCGTTGACACAGAAATCCAAATACTCTCGCTTTAGGACGTTCACAGCGGAAATATTTCACAGTTCATCTATATTCATCTCTCCTCTTTACCAATAGATCTTTCCTTTGTAACCTTTGATTAATTGATTGTATTATTCAACATTAACTGAGTTAAACGTTTTCCATTACCATTTGATTATTTGATCGTATTATTCAACATTAACCGAGTTAAACGTTTCCCATTAACTCGTATCAGCCAAGTTTTCCTTAATTAAACCACAGAGTTTAGTTTCACTTAATCATGAGGTATGACGTAGTGATCATTCGCTGGCTAGTTTAGAAGGAGGTACAAGTCTCATTGAGTTGATTGATTTATTTGTGTGCATAAATATATTCAAAAAGGCTCAAAATATGGCGTTTTCAGATATCTTACTTAGATTATGTTAATTAACGTCACAAAGCAGTATCACAGACAAAGATTTGATAAGGCTATTCTATTATTATTTTCATTCGTGATCCAGATCAAGGAAGAATGGCCAGTTGAACTATGTGATTTGATAGCTTAGGATGTTGTAGTTATCTTGGGCATGTCTGCATAGCTCCCAGAAACAAGCATCATGGGTAAAATCTAAATCCGATCAGAATGTAACTGAGGAATTCCAGGCTTTCCATAGTTGTTCACATCGAGACAAACTCAGAGACACCGACAGTTGTTTTAAACGAAAACCTTATGAGATAACATTATAACGCAGCCTCAGTTTTTTCCCAGAAAATTCGTTGCCTCCGTTTTTATGGATAACAGGTAATATGATTACTGACCAAACAAACTCCCAGAAAATCACCTGTGTCGCCTCGCGTTATGTTCGCTTAGATGTGAACCTATTGTAGTGCATTACCTAGTGTCAACACAAACTGGCCCTCTGGTTACATCAAATTACAACGCATATAAGTGAAGTGGGAAGAGGTATTACACAGGTATTAGGAAATAAATGCATTCCTTTTTCGTTGTGTTTGAATTACGCAAATACTGAAGAAGTATTGTTGAGAACATCGATAACTTTTCTAGGCGGCCGTTTACGCGATGTAGAATCAAAACTGGTACATGTACGTAACCTGGTGAGATTAGTTGAAACAGGTGAAGTTGTGGATTTGCGTCCGAGATTATCATCACTATAAATGATACGACAGGGAAGATAAAACATAATTCGAAAATGTAATTACATGGCACGACTCGCTAAACCCACATAGATCAGTTCATCGATTTATGTTTCTGCTGGTTCTTTTCTAGTGTTGCATTTAAGATTGAGTGCTAATTGGCGACATATAATAATTTAAGTCAATATAATGTTGCCGGTATATAGTACATTCACAATACTCATCCAGTCTTGTACAACCAACCCAGATTTGCTCGGCATAAAGTTTGAGCAACCGACGGCGGAGACAGCAATGCCTGCCGCTGTGTGCGTACACTTCTGTAAGATAGCACACACACTTATAGCCTGTGACTATTTCATATGATTTCTCTACCCGAATTATACATTCGCATAAACGTAGCTCAAGACAATAATAGTGATTATACCCCGAAATGAGGGACACGGCACATGCTCGCGCCCAGGACACGGCACATGCCCGCGCCCAGGCTTTATCTAATGAGGGACACGGCACATGCTCGCGCCCAGGCTTTATCTAATGAGGGACACGGCACATGCTCGCGCCCAGGCTTTATCTAATGAGGGACACGGCACATGCTCGCGCCCAGGCCTTATCTAATGAGGGACACGGCACATGCTCGCGCCCAGGCTTTATCTAATGAGGGACACGGCACATGCTCGCGCCCAGGCTTTATCTAATGAGGGACACGGCACACGGCACACGCTCGCGCCCAGGCTTTATCTAATGAGGGACACGGCACATGCTCGCGCCCAGGCTTTATCTAATGAGGGACACGGCACATGCTCGCGCCCAGGCTTTATCTAATGAGGGACACGGCACATGCTCGCGCCCAGGCTTTATCTAATGAGGGACACGGCACATGCTCGCGCCCAGGCTTTATCTAATGAGGGACACGGCACATGCTCGCGCCCAGGCTTTATCTAATGAGGGGCACGGCACATGCTCGCGCCCAGGCTTTATCTAATGAGGGACACGGCACATGCTCGCGCCCAGGCTTTATCTAATGACACGGCACATGCTCGCTCAGGCTTTATCGACACCCAGGCTTTATCTAATGAGGGACACGGCACATGCTCGCGCCCAGGCTTTATCTAATGAGGGACACGGCACATGCTCGCGCCCAGGCTTTATCTAATGAGGGACACGGCACATGCTCGCGCCCAGGCCTTATCTAATGAGGGACACGGCACATGCTCGCGCCCAGGCTTTATCTAATGAGGGACACGGCACATGCTCGCGCCCAGGCTTTATCTAATGAGGGACACGGCACATGCTCGCGCCCAGGCTTTATCTAATGAGGGGCACGGCACATGCTCGCGCCCAGACTTTATCTAATGAGGGACACGGCACATGCTCGCGCCCAGGCTTTATCTAATGAGGGACACGGCACATGCTCGCGCCCAGGCTTTATCTAATGAGGGGCACGGCACATGCTCGCGCCCAGGCTTTATCTAATGAGGGACACGGCACATGCTCGCGCCCAGGCTTTATCTAATGAGGGACACGGCACATGCTCGCGCCCAGGCTTTATCTAATGAGGGACACGGCACATGCTCGCGCCCAGGCTTTATCTAATGAGGGACACGGCACACGCCCGCGCCCAGGCTTTATCTAATGAGGGACACGGCACACGCTCGCGCCCAGGCTTTATCTAATGAGGGACACGGCACACGCTCGCGCCCAGGCTTTATCTAATGAGGGACACGGCACATGCTCGCGCCCAGGCTTTATCTAATGAGGGACACGGCACATGCTCGCGCCCAAGGCTTTATCTAATGAGGGACACGGCACATGCTCGCGCCCAGGCTTTATCTAATGAGGGACACGGCACATGCTCGCGCCCAGGCTTTATCTAACTTCAGAATGTCTATAAGCCAACCGTTTCACCGGCATAGGAGGGTGAAATAATGCAGAGAAGGGTCAAAGAAACAGTGCTATTTTGTTCTGAGGAAAAATTTTGATGAAGACTTTGATTAAATTTATGTAGGTCGGGAAAGAATCTCCAATGCATCTGGTTCCCATTATATAGGGGAGATTGGGGTACAGGCTGGACATTGGGACACAGTGGGACAAACCGTCTAGCTCCTATGTTAAGGACATCGATCACATTACATTATTATCAGCAGAAAGCTACCACTCCCATACAACACCTATATAGTATATTTAAAAAGTATCATTGGTGAAATATTAGTGGCAAAAAAAAATGTTTTTTTTTTGTGCAGTCCAAGTAATCTTTTTGGTCTGAAGATGGTATTTTGTTATACCAAGTTTTCAGCAGTACGCCATTGCTGTTTTGTTACTACTTAGAGAGGATTGACAATGGTACAATTAAATTATATCGATTTATTATCTCAGATGTATGTATTAGTTTTTTTTTCAAAAAAACGGAATATATCATACACCCGGGGTGGACTGGGGCACTTATTTTCACTTTATAAAATTGAATTCTGGAGAAAAGTATAACAGATATTTCAGAATTTTTTTTATGATTATGTCACGCTAAATATTATTTATAACTACAGAATAGAAGGCTACTCAATAATAGCAGAGATTTTTCCAAGAAAAGTGAAAAATGTACCAGTGTACTCCAATCTCCCATATATAAATATTTTGAAGATTTAAATGTGATGGGAAGTTTTTCAAAATTCATTGTAAAATTTATTGTTTTTCCACCCGATCCCACATGTTGATTGAAATATTCTTGTGTATGTGCTCAATTCGCTATGTTTCCATCCCTAATAAAGCTGGGAAAATTAGGTAAGTTCAGTAAGGATGTATCACAAATCATTTTAAGTCCAGTCCGTCATAATCGCCAATCAGTGTTCGTCAGAAGTTAAACCTGGGTCTTATCTTCGAACAGGGAGACGAATTAGTTGTTTAAATCGGGTGAATCGTAATCGGCGGCGGGAGACTTATTTAACAAACAACACTTTACTCAGAATGATTCCAAGAACAACAGCATGTCGATCGTTCTTATAATGTATTGTTTCTTCTAATGAAGCTAATCGGCCTGGACGCGACCTTACTAATCGCATGGACATCATGGATATGGTTATTCGACTATGAACAGTTTCTTCATAGAAACAATTGGGAAGAAGCATTGCTTAAAGCACACTATACGTTCACTGCTTCGTCCACACTTCCCACATACACTCGATTATGTCGACTGGGGAAATTAACAATGCGGTTATGTACGAGTTTTCAAAATGTTACGCTGATAGCCAAGCTTGATACCTTGGGGATATTACAAGTTCATATTCTGCACCAATGCAACCGCAGCCAGTGTATTTCGGGGCATATTCCCAAATGTTTCTACTCATCGGGATAACTGACTGGTGCTGACCTCATTTTCCCATCCAAGACAAATAGAGATCACGTGGCGACTCTCTACCTTGACTCTGTTAAACTTTTATTTTCCACATAAAAGCTCGGAAATTTCGTCAAGCCCAGGTCTTGGGTGGGGGCGCATTTCGCCCCCATACCTCCTAAATATTTTTTTACCCCTTGAGCTAAGGGACAGAAGCTTGAGTTAAACTCTACCAGAAAATGTAAAAAAGCAAGATATTCGCGTTGATGACATCACAGTGACATCATTTTATAAAATACATTTTTTCAGAGATTTTTCCGTCTGATTTTTCGAAAAAAAAATAATTGTGTTTTCTTCGCAAAACCTGCACGATAGATTGGTAAATAATAATCTGATGTGAAATAAAATAGATTTTGTTCACTTTTCCTCGCAGAAAAGCAGGAATTCTGAAGAAAAATGGCGAAAATCTCACATTTACCAACATGGCCGTCATTTTGAATTTACCTATGATCCTCTGCTCGGGGGTTATACAAATAGGCTCAAAATGACTTCAATAAGATAAGCTACAAAGTCGCGGAGTGTCAGCTTTTTTTTTTCGGTCGTTCCGGAGATAGGAAGGAAAGTTTGGAAGGGCGAGCAATAATTGTCTCCCAGGGCTGGTAGGGTTAAATATATAATTATTATACGATTTTTCATATTGCTTTGTTATTTTTATTTACTATTTAGCGAACTATTTGTAGTTTTAGTGGCAAATTCGTTTAATTTCAAACTTTGTTTTCCATAATATCTATTTAGATTTATGTTAAGTTTAATAAAACATACATGTATACATATCAATGATTTTATGATATAATAACAATTGCGTCATTTTCTAATGCAATAATTCCCATATCTAGCCATCAAAATTAGTAACAACGACGACTGTTCTTCTCATCCGTTTTGTTTCTGGCCGACTACTGGAAGTACATGTACCAGTTAACTTCGATGATATATGCAAAGGGCGATTTAAGCGACTCAGTGTCAATTGAACATAAGTGATATGGGAACATCCCACACCATTTCTAATCGATACGGGTCAGCCAAGCACATGTACGTTCACGGATATGATGGAATGTCGTAGAAGCAGATTTCAACCACCAAGTTCAATCTCCTGAAATCCCACTGAATGTTTTTTGGGGCTCCAAATTTCTGTTTCGTTTAGACGAACTGTCTGTTAGCAAGCACATATCGCGGAATAAGCCATGCCGGGAAGAAACAACTAGACACATAAATATCTGATCTGCTTTACTGTGAGAGTAGAGTTTGGGAAAGGCAATACTGTCGAGTTTTGATCGGCAGCAGGAATGCAAGATATCTGCAACACCGCCAATGTACGTCAATCAACATTGTATAAGAAGTTGTCAAACGGTGGTTTGTTCCCTCGCGGTGAATGAAGATTTGGGTTTTCCTACTGTCTGATTGACTATTGTTGTTTTTACTTCTTTTTCTTCATTCATACTATCTTTTTACCTTACAGTGTAAGACTTTGCCCTAAGTTCAATCAAGGAAGGTTTTGTCCTGTTCTCCCGAGAGATGACAGCTTCGTTAAAACCATGTATCTACTGAAATTTTGTCTTCAAAAAAGTGTTTCTCTACCGATCCGATTGTTGACATAAGACTATTTCAAACGTATTTCAGCGTGTCTCCATAGAGAATATGTGTTCTACTTTCGCTTGCCAGTTGTGATTGCATAAAACCTATGAACAATGTAAATTAGATTAGCCTCATGTAATCCCTTTGGACATTCTTAGACAAGATGGGATTTTATGCATGAAAAACAAGTCTTTCTCCGAAGATTTACCTTTGCCATTTTTTAATGCTGTACGGGGAGTTGACAGCTGATAAAATATTCTGACGTTCGTATTTATAAACCTTTCGTTCACCCATTCCCATTATTTGAAGAATGAAATATCACTGGTTATGCAAAATGTCACGTGCCTGATGATAAGTAAAATTGTTGTAAGTTAAACGCAGGCGTGAAAAAAAGCAGTAAAGTCTCAACTAACCACAACTACCCACATATACCTGTCATGGAAGTAAATTCATTTCGCATAGTTTACTCTGAACAAAATTTCGTTACGGCCTGTTAGTATACCAACAGATAGTGGAAATATGGCCGTTAGATCTACTTTTCGTAAATTATTACATTGCGCCTTCGCTTTCTAACTCATTGGAACTAAGTATCCAATCACAACTTTCTTCATGGAATCCTATTCTTCTGAAGATAAACTATTATCTGATGTTGTTGTTTCAAGCAGTGCTATTCATCAGCCCGTGTGGTTATAAATGTGTCAAACCAGATATCTTACTGCAATATCACCGCCTCCAATATCAACAGTTTCAGAAACTAAATGTCGAGATTGGCAATGGCATGTATCTGCACAAATTTTGATTTTCCGTCTGGATTCCCCTTTTAGTGATCGACGATGACCTGGCTGACTTTAGGAATACTGGTTACTGGAGATCATTATCGGGTAATAAAGCCATCAAGACCGCGAATCGTATTTGCCAAAAGGAACCATCCACTATGTACTGTTATTAGCGAATGAACTCCTGGCACCAACTAGGCGAATCTCTACTCCTCCAGCCACTGTCAATCGATTATTTTATTCGGACACATTAACTCGCTGTATACCTCATAACCGATTAACGACAATTGTATCTTTGTATCAATAATTGATGTCTATATCGGAAAGTCCTTCCGATTACAGTCCTACAGTGGTGATTATAATAATCTCGTGATACAAACCCCATTCACCGATGACCGACAGGTTGTCAATTAGTTTCATCTTACCTTTCCTGAACGAAGAGATCAGTATAATTATATAACGGCACAGACATTATATAGATGACAATGTGCTGGCCAACTTGCTCTCTCGGCTTTCACTCAGATTAACTGAGTATAAATAGTACCACTGATATTAATGTATAATCAATGTATGTCATGAATACTACAACATAACCTGTCGTCCATTTCAGTGATTTTATGGAATATCTGGCCCCCGAATCATCGCGATTGTATGTAATATGTAAAGACAATATTATATGTTTGCATGTTTCAGATAGATGTTGTAACGAATACTGATTGATAGTTAAATCAAATTTTCTGTTTGCATAATATATTTTAGTAGTTGCACTCTTAACTCTTACCAAACTAGGCTTATCTCAGGGACGAAGCCTCATACGGAAATTTTATAATGTTTTTCACCTTTCTCTTAGCACAATTTCCTTTATTTATCATTTTGATTCATGTTGACTCCAAAATGTATTACCATTGTTGTGAAATATAAATTTCACAGAGCACTTTGCAAATGTTTAAAATCGACAGATAGAATTCGATTCGCATTTAGTTATTTGTATCTCAAAATTTTCGATTTCTCGCATTGCTATTTAATATATACGGTACTTAAAGCTCTTTTTAAGAGTTCTTAGTTAAACCCAACAGTGTCAGCGAAGTCGAACGCTGGAGTGGGAAGGTTTGAGTGAATTTTCTTACATTTTCTATCTACTTGAAAACTTGTTCAAGAGAAACTCTAATCATGCACACTACATAGAAGTATCTGTACGAGTTGGTCACTTTGAATCGGTGAAAGACTGTAGAACAAAATCGGTGCGGTGTTTAAGTATTTCCATATCCTAAATAAGATATTCCATAATTATCGGTTGGTGTAGAGTTACATGAGCGTAGAAGACAAAAAGATGGACACAATTTAAAATTGGAATAAGAAAATTCAGAATATTTTGGTAACACGCATATCGTATAAAACTTAGAACTGAAGTGGAGGTGGGTGCGGAGAGCTACAACAATAATAATATCTCTAAAATATATCTGTAACCAAGGTTAGGTTTTTAAACGGTTATTTTAGAGGTAAATAGGGTTTTTTTCTATGCGAAAACTACATGACCTTTCAAATTTCAAACTCACCTCTAGACAAGCACACAGAAAGCTTAATCTGCACAACCGATGACTGCGGAATGTGAACAAGGTGTTTTTTTTCCGATCCACACCTCTCGTTTTCCTTACACTCCGCAACTTTCCAGAAACTGTAACTTTCTTTTGTTACACTGCTATTTTCCCATATAAGTAAATCCTCGTCAAATAAAATTACTCCGGTAATTCAACTTACAATGCAGACTTCAATCCCTGGCAATGTGCTTCCAGTGTCCGTATTTGCTGATAACAAATTGAAAAGTTGAACTTATAAAAAAATGCTTTATCTGCTTGAGTCCTCCTCGTCGTGTTCAGGTAACTTGCTTCTAAACGTCCGAAATCTTTGAACCACTTCAACAGGCGTACTTACAAAGTTGTTTCCAGTAAATCCAAGGACTGAGTGCATAGCATGACACGGCGGCTCGCTGCAGTTTCAACTTCTGCCACTGGTCGAACTGTAAGGCTACACGACTCCCACACGATTCCACCCCGTGGATATCGACCCAAACCCCATCATGTGGTTTCAGCTACGGCCGACCGTTCATCACCCATCCCGTCATGTCACGTGGCAAGTAGGGCTGGCATACGCTCATGCCAGTTCGCCATTCGGTTTTTCTCGTTCGTTTCCGGCTAACGGCTTTATCTGATTCCTGGTAACGCACCAGATTTATTGCAAATTACTCTCACTGATTCAGGAGACAAAAAGTGGAATTCCAACTCTAAAAAGACACAGCTAGAGACAGAAACTAATCATGTATCTGCAGCAGAATCACCGTCGGCAGTCGCCATTGATCTTCAAGTCCCATTCTCGGGAAGACAAAGAGACAAGTTGAAATATACTTCGGCATATTATATCGATTAGATAATGGGTACTTATCCCCGGTTGATAGCTGTAATTATGACGTGGAAGTTTGTAATTGTTCTGTGTACGCCGCACACGAGTGTATGGTTTGGAGACAGAAACAGACCTCGAGGCCAATTACCTGAGTTACAGCGTTTCCATGTTACATTATATTGTCTCAGAGGACCGAATCTTAGGCACAGAAAAGTCTTTGTATGGAAGCTCATCAAAGAATTATTTTTTTTCTACTGATCATCTCCCTGTATTTTTTTCACTCTACATCATGATGTGAAACACAAGAACCCGCTTCTGGCTTATAATATGAAACACCGACTTCAGCTAAGCCCAACATGTATAAAGCAAATAATAACCAGCTAGTTTGTTTATACGGTATGTCATTAACATTGAGCATTCATTGTTTACTAGTTATCATGTACAGCTGTTTATGACACCTTCAGTAATCCAGTAGTCAGTCGTCGTCCATACAGACATTGCGTCCATGTTTATAATCGAAAGAATCTATTCACATAATTGTCACAGATGAACAGATGTTGAAATTTCCAGTGATTTCCAAGTTATGGCGTTGTTCATATTGTCAAATCCGTTGATTATGACAGTTGTTTATTAAAATGACTTGTCCAGGTCGTTCTCCAGGGAAGAATCTATCTCTGTCGTCAATCGCTTTTACCTGAGTAAAGGTAGTGTTAGTAGTAGTACGTCCTGTTGTCGCCTGTAACAGAGCATCCTTCTGCATCGATCAGTGAATGAAACTTTCCAATTATTTGACGAAGAGCGAAAAATAGCACCCTGAGTATAAAGAAGGTGCAGCTTATATCATACAAGAACAAATTCAATGAAAATCAATGGCTGCATTCAATATGGAAAGTTTGCGCGGTTGCAATGCTTAAAACCGAATACAATCTTTACCTTATACAATTCCTTCCGTAAACCAAACTGATATTGCTATTTATAAAATTAACGAAACACTAACTGCTCTGTTATAGTTAGACAGGGAGAATTGCTTTTTTTCGTTTTCTTTTTCTATTTTATTCTGCTTAGCGACTCTCCAATATAGAAATTCTAGCAGGTACAAGCACCCATCCATCATTGTCCTCATGTATGATATTGATTCATACGACGAGGCAGATACGTGTGCTGCTGCTGGATGCTGATTTGTAGCATTGTTAAATGTTTTTCCGCGAACCATCGCTTGTCGAAAAAATTTATATTTTACTCCACCTCGGCTGCCATATTTTGACAAGTGTCACTGCTGGGAGAGGCGCGACATCGTGTATTCAATAATATCTTCTTCAATCATATTTCCGTAGAACGGAACTGAGAAGTCGTCCTTCTGGTACATCATATCGTCTTAATCTGGATGACGCTTCGATAGCCCTGCAAGGATACGGCCATAGCTGTATGGACTCGTGGATTATTGTTCGACATTTTCGAGAGACTTGTTGGTTTTTCACAGGAAGGGTTAGCAGTCATTGGCGGCCGAAAATGAAATTATAACAGTGTTGATCGATATCAGAGGAGATAAGGCTGCCAGAACCAATATTATCCCCCGCAATCACGGTGCCCCTTCCGGATATCTCGAACGGCTACGAAGATCCCTGCGGACTTTGTACAGAATCACTTTAAGCTAAGAAAGACAATCAACGAAAAGCAGAGTTCTGAAAATGCCGTCTCAAACTACCGATTGTGTATATCTCCAACCGTGTTTGTAAGACGAGTTAATCAGACATAATTATCGGACACATGATTCGAGATATATTATTGATGACCACGGAGTCTTTTTCTTTATTTTGTTTGATTGTCGCAGCATAATTTTTCGTGGGGCTCAGTCATTGCATCAATGGTTATAATAACGTCAGTGCATCAATTGTTATAATAACGTCAGTACATTAATGATTATAATAACGTCAGTGCATCAATGGTTATAATATCGTCAGTACATGAATGGTTATAATAACGTCATTGCATCAATGGTTATAATAACGTCAGTACATCAATGGTTATAATAACGTCAGTGCATCAATGGTTATAATAACGTCATTACATCAATGGTTATAATAACGTCAGTGCATCAATGGTTATAATAACGTCAGTACATGAATGGTTATAATAACGTCATTGCATCAATGGTTATAATAACGTCAGTACATGAATGGTTATAATAACGTCAGTGCATCAATGGTTATAATAACGTCAGTGCATCAGTGGTTATAATAAGTAACGTCAGTACTTCAATGGTTATAATAACGTCAGTGCATCAATGGTTATAATAACGTCAGTACATCAATGGTTATAATAACGTCAGTACATCAATGGTTATAATAACGTCAGTACATCAATGGTTATCTCGCAGTTTGGAAAAGCTTCAATGGTCAGTTCAAATTTTCACACAGAAATTCGTAGGCTTGTTGAGAGAACTGGTATGCATCTGATGAAATGCATGTAAAACGTGACTGTGCTGCTCGGCTGTAAGAGTCAGGTAGCACGTCGCCTTGGGGTATGTTTATCTCGATGAAATGTGAAGCTGGACTTAGAGGAAGTACATAAAGATAATAACGCGGTAGAAAATAATAACTCGATAGATTCATTGGCAGGAACAGCCTGTATGCGTGAACGTTAAGATGTCTAAATACGCAATGTCAGGGGAAATGTCCCGTATATCAATTTGTGATGATCTACGATATGCCACTGTATGAATTTAAATCTGTAGTTAATTATTACAAATGCCAGTACAAACCGTATCAAGTGCATTATAGTGGGACTGAGTCAGTGCTGAATTCCCGTCTTTTCCTACGAAGTAGGCTACAGATCGCAAATTGTCCGGTAATGAGTCAGTCAGGCAGTCAGTCAGTCCATCCAAATCCTTTCGTCGGCAAAATAAGGAGCACCGTTGACATTAGAACCTTGATTTTTGGCATAAACGTGCATTAGGGCATTGTTACCAGCAAGTTCTGATCTGAAATAATTCTGATTAAAATTAGATTTATAATTAACATTTCAGTATATTGTTATAGATAACTGTATACTGTAGCCTTTAACGTGTATCCTATTTCACATCCAAACACTTCATCATTGACCACATTTAGGTCAAATTACCCACTGCTCCTAAAAATACCCTGTCCACTGTATGCCACATGGCCCTATTAAACAGAGAGTGTGCGACTTGGATTCAAGGGTTAAGACTTTGGAGGGAAATACAATTTTGACAGCAGAAATATGACCCCGCCATTTGCTGATTAGAGCGATAAAATAGGGTAGGCTAAATGGACCCTTTTCAATGCAGTATTTCTTGGCATGGATGTGAAAATATGAGGACATACTTTGGGTTTTTTTTGTACCTCTTGAATATTGACTATATGTCACACTTGGATATAATTTGAACAAAAAATTACATGTGTAAACAAAATATGTCTAAATTTCTCTTGTCATTTCAAATCTTTATCCATTTTGATTCCTTGATTAGGGGATACAGAATCACTGCCACGGAGTGTGTTGGTATGTCACAGCAATTCCGATTCACACAACGAAGCTGAGGTGGTTTAACGTTTATCAGTGAAGAAAATCACCGATCAACCGCCATAGAATATAATGTGAAACAAGAAAACTGGAATAGTACATTCATCAGATTGCCGATGCCCAAAATGTGTTGTCTCATATATCTAGATAACAACGTGATGTAGAGACGCTATTTATTCGTCTTTGTATCGGTTATGCTCAGGAGAATGACATAGAATCATTATTATCTTGTGCAGAGAAGATGTTGGTCTTGAGTTGAATTACCGTAAACTACATAAATGCTACCTTTCTACTATAGTACTATATATAAAAATTTGTTGTATTGTTGGGAAAATAATGTGATTCAAAAAGTTGTTTTGATCCTGTACAAGGGCACTGAAAATCATTAAAGAGATGTAAATGTATTTTCACACGTAAAGCCTGAAATCTACTGAACTTTTTATTATTCAATCTGTTTCCTTTAGTTAAAAAATTGTCAAATTAAATCGGCGATCGTTATTTATTTTTGGAATGAAGGCGCATTAGGAGACTGTTACCAACAAGTTCTGAGCTGACCTACTTTTGATGAAAATTTCTGGTGATTTTTGATGAAAATCACTGGCGATTCTGACTTGGGCGGTGCCCATTTTAATATAGGCAGGATTTCAACTGGGGGTGGGGATTTCCAAGAGTTCAGTTCGCGTTCGAGTCCTAATGCCTACTGTACTTCGTAGGTCCTGTGACGTTAGTCACACTGCCATGTATTAAATAAAATCAACAAATAGTGAACATGTGTTTAATCTGTATCGGCAGACTCTTCCATTAGTAAATCCTGTTGGAATTTTATCGCTAAATGTGTATGTGTTCAGCAATGGCTGGTGGGGGAATTCGACTTAACTACTGGACAATTCTTATGACCAACATAAAATCTGACCGGTTACATTATATATAGTAATATAGATATCAAATTAGTTATTTTGTCATACCCCTATTACCATTGACAACCAGAGTCATTTACTTTTCTTTCGTGTTGTACGAGACTGAACCCGGTTAAGAATGGCTACTTCGTACTTAGTATTCAAATGCAAACTCAAAATACTTTTTTCTAGATTAAAAGGATTTTTCCAATTGAATTGCAAAATAATGTAAACGGAGGAAATTAATCGGGTTTGCATTTCGATGTTTAGTATTTAAAACACTAGAACATAATTTTAAAGATATGTTGAATTAAAAAAATAGACGGACTAAGGGGAGACGATTTTTCTCGTCTCTTAGGGGATGGGAATGGCCATTGCTCAAAGCTTTCGAAGGGCCCTCGGTGGCCGAGTGGTCTAAGGCGCTTCGCTGGTGACCGCTAGCCTCACACCGCTGAACCGGCACGGGTTCGAGCCCAGCTAGCCCATGTGTGAAAGTTTGTCAGTTACTTGCCGAAGGGCGGTGGTTCTCTCCGGGTACTCCGGCTTCCTCCACCAACCAAACTGACTGTCACCATATGAGTGAAACAAACTTGAGTGTGACATTAAGCCAAATTCCCTCCCTCCCTCAAAGCTTTCGATGCCAAGTCACATAGTTGGAATTTATATGCGCTTGACAGTCGGTACCGTCATATAGGTATTGTCCCCAAGTATATGTGTGCCAAGTTTGGTGGCTCCAAACCACAGGCAATGGGGTCTACTCTAGGGGGGAAATGCCCTATTTAGGAAAGGGAATGACACCCCCGTATGTAATCATCCCGATTTCGCTTCTCACAATGGTTCCCGCAATTGTGTTAAATATTAGACTGATCAACCGCCCTGGAAAATATATTTGAAAATCTGTTTTATAAAGAGGAATATATGTATCTATTTTGTATATATGAATCTATACACATCAGCTAGTTAACTTATCTTTAACCCTACCTGGCCCCCCTACCAAACTTTCTGTGCTATCTCCGGAACGACAAAAAATGGAGAGCTGAAACTCTTTGACTTTATAGTTTATCATATTTGGGTTATTTTGAGCCCATTTGCCTAACCCCCCGGGCAGAGAAGCATAAGCAAATTCAGGATGGCGGCCACGTGAGTACCAGAAAAGTGATGTTTTTGTCATATTTCTTCAAAATTTCTGCTTTTCCCCGACGAAAAGTGGGCAAAAACTATTTTATTTCACATCACATTGATATTTACTAATTTATCATGCAATTTTTGCGGAGAAATTGCATAGATAAAAAATTCTGAAAAAAAATCGATCAAAAAATGACATTTTTGAAAAAGACGTCACTGTGACGTCATCAAAGCGGCCATCTTTGGATTTTTTTACATTTTCTGGTAGATCTTGACCCATGGGTATAATGTGGTTAGTTTCATCTCCCTAGCTCAAGGGGTAAGAAAAATAATAAGGGGCGAGGGTAGCTATTTCGCCCCCCCCGGGCCAGGATACATTTCAAAAAGTCCAGATCGGGTTAATTGATTAATTACAATACTTGTGAGGGCCTGTATGCTACTTGCCGAAAGTATCCTGCTCGAAAGCGCCTAGTGAAATAAGAGATATAAATACTTTTCAGAATCCTAGGTGCCTTCGTCCTATAATATGGAAGTGGTGTAAGGACCTGCAAGTGACATACGAATCACACGCTTCCACAGACTGAGTGCCTAGAAATACAATTTCAATCAGCAACATAATAGTATAATATAAATAAAAATTTTACATGGAGATATCATGATACATTTAAATGCCAATCTATTACATCACCATCATCAGAGAAGATCCATCATCCGTCTCTGTATTAACGGTATATCTCCTTTATAAAGGACTGTCGTATTCGCAATAGAATTCGCAACCAGAGAAGAGGCACATTTATTCTAATGCTTCAATTAATGGTAAACCGTGTTAGGCAAAACAGGATGCCGGCAAGCGCAGCGATATTTGTGATGATTCTGCTTTTCATCAATGTTAAAAACATGGCAGTATGACTAACGTCACAGGACCTACGAAGTAGGGTTTGATATGATTTAAGTGCGTACTCGAGAGATGACTTGGGGGCCCTATGTGCTATGGTGAGAGAATTTATATAGCAATCTCTAATTGACAGTGGATACTATTAACTGTCCCAGATGTCACCGCTGGCGAGTCATTAGCGTAGCAAATATGATCGCCCTCAGTTCCTATTACCCTGGACACTTATCAGCCCAGCAGTACGGCACGAGGTCACCCATCCAAGTATTGACCGGATTCAAAGTCGCTTAACTTCGGTGATTTTACGAGAACCGGTGTGTCCAACGTGATATGCCGTATCTGTGAACTTTCAAAAATCACAATGAAACATACAGCCAAGGGTTCCTGATGGGCATGATAGTGCACTCGCTGAGCCACCAATAAATTATAAAAAAAATAATTATAAATCAAATTTTCATCAGAATTCGGTAGGCTCAGAACTTGCTGGTAACAATGCCCTAATGCACGTTCATGCCAAAAATCAAGGTTATAATGTCAACGGTTCTCCTTATTTTGCCGACGAAAGAATTCGGACGGACTGACTGACTCACTCACTCACTCATTACCGGACAATTTGCAAATGGTAGCCTACTTCGTAGGAATACATTATCAAACAGTACTTAATAGGTTTTATCTCCGTTTTAATTGCGACAGGTCGTTGATATTACACCAAGCTGCAAAATCTGTGTAAAGAAGCAGGTTAGCATCTGTTGCTCCTGTACCCGTAGTAAAGCATCTGTTGCTCCTGTAACTGTAGTAAAGATTTGCTAATTTTACATGGGACAACCGGGACAGACTCCAGAAATATATCCAGATAGGGTCACCATCGCTGTCCTTAAAATTGTCATGAGATCAAATAAATCATAGTGTAGTAATTCCTTGAAATAACTTCTCCTTCAACACTTCTTACAATAACGTGTACATGGTTCTCCATGTCGTATAAATTCAATTCATCGTAAGTTTAGTTTCGTTATATTGTTTTTTCCCGACGGTTTCGGGCATGTTAAGCTACCATTAACTATCGGCAAGGACAACGATTTGTTTTCATCGTTGAACATGTTTTAATACCGCAAGTATTATAGTGTGTGAGTTACAGATCATTAAATATGTGCTTCCCCTTATACACATTCGGTTAGTAATTCGGGTATTAACCGTTACAGTAAATGTTACATACCGAATGTTCTGCTGAGAACAACGTATTAATTCAAACGCAAATCTGTCGATTTTCATTTTTGCCATAAAATGTATGTAATTGCATTTTGCAGATTGCATTGACGTTCGGATCGATCCAGTATGGCCGATTTACATATCCCAATGGACCGTATCTAACCTGGTGAACTATTGTCCTCTGGCTAGGAAATAGATACGGATAACGACTTGATATGTTTAAAAAATAATAGTTCCCCTGATCCAATAAAATGATGTAAACAATATAAGCCTTGAGGCATGTGGTGTCCTAAGCACACGTGTACGCTATTTTTTATCAATGTTTTAAACTAATCGGAGATCCTTATACAACCTGACCTTATCGTGTCATCGATAAACTGTGGCAATACTGAGTACAAGCCATTGCGTTTGTTCCAGTGACATCCCTTAATATTATATGTGGTACACGTACTTAGACGAAGATCTAACTCGATTTGGGTGACCGATTGGGACGGACAATATGAAGGGGCTGGGCTGAAGATCCTGGGAAGCTAGGGAGATTCAGCTAACCAAACTTCATATTTCAATCCAGATTTCGGTAAAGCTCTAGCAGAAAATATATAACATTCTGATGACCACATGTCATAATCTAAAAATGAATTTTTATCCCAAGTTTTCCAGAACAACTCCATGTCCCCGTATATGTCTTCGTCTTCGCGATAGCTGCATAGTGAATTAGAGAATAGTATCCGATGTGACATAAAATAGTTTTGAAAAGAAATGAAATAGAAAAAAAGCGAAGAAAAACAACATTCTCCTGATTGCCATTTTGAATATGCCCATGATGTGAGCCCATGCTCCGAGGATTATTGAAACAGGTACCGAATTATCCCCAATATGATATGCTACAAAATCTACACTAAATCTGATTTTCTTTTCATATTAAAATTCATCAATAATCAACTCATTGTATTACGTGATATGTGTCCAGTACATGCCAACCTGAGTATACGACAGTGAGATGGCCAGCTCAAATATGAACGTCCTTACTTGAGAGCTACTGAGCGAACATGCGGGAGCCAGTATCGACCTCCATCGCCCATACTGGTAGGCATATATATATTCAGATTGTCGATCCTGGGACCATAGTCCGCCCATTTCTCCGGCATCGAGCTGAGGATGTGAATATTTGAGTTGAAGTTAGAGTGACCCGAACAAATTTAAGCTCGCAGTTTATGACAGACAGTTTTACGCCGTTTTCGCTGCTTCATCGCCGCTTCTCTTTACTCTCGCTTCTATGTACCGTTTCAGTCACGTGATAAGTGAGCATGCTGAAGTAGAATCTCTTGTGGGGGCTGCTTCTTGTTTGCGTTGGCTGGCAATTTTATAGTTAATAAAATATATAGTTAATTTGGATATATTTGGGAGATGTCAGTTAATCAGAGGTAGTCAAGGGTGGGAATTATATATACAAATGGGGAATGTACATGCCTTACTACGGACGGTTGGAATTATTAAGATTACAATCTGACAGCAATAGTTCTTTTTAATCCCATCTGACCTTGGCAATTTTGGACCTGTCCAGGTCAGGAGGGAGGGGGGGGGGGGCATTTCGGCCCATACATATTTTACTTATCCCATTAGCTAGGGGGCTGAAACTCAGCACACTATACCCTTGCGTCAAGCTATACTAGAGAAAGTAGACAAATCCAAGACTGTCGCCAAGATTACTTCACAGTGAGGTAAATTTCAAATGTGCATTTTTGAGACGATTTTTCAGTCGGATTTTTCAATTTTTTTATTTATGTGTTTTCTCCGCAAAAACTGCATGACAAATTAGTAAATAATAATCTGATATGAAATAAGATAGATTTTGTGCACTTTTCTTCACAGAAACGCAGAAACTTTGAATAAAATGATGAAAACACCACTTTTTTGGTACCCCTCATGGTCGCCATTTTGAATTTACCTGTGATCCTCTGCTTGGGGGCCATGCAAATAAGCTCAAAATTACCCTTTCCGATAACCCACAAGTCTCGAAGTGTCAGATCTCAATTTTTTGTCAATCCGGAGTTTGATATCGTGGGGTCAGGCCAGGTATGGTTAAAACCAAGCAGGCTTCCATTTGTCCTTCAAGAAACAAGAAACATCAATAGTGTATTAAATATCACCAACGTTGTTTGTGTCGACGGGAACTGCCTCACAACGCAGTCATTTTTACACAAATATTGTGTATACGAAACTATCGATGCATCTGCTCAAAAGTAATTGTATAAATACCCATTCCCACAATCGATATCGGCATTCTTCAGGTGCGCCTCAGTTTACTGATATAATATATTGGCACAGGAATCCATCCCTGGTGATGTTCTGCTGTAGACAGAGTTTAGTATGGTGTTCTATTTGGGCCAAGTTTGCGTCGCGTGGCGACTTTTAGAAACTCGCCACTCGCCACGCGCCGTGGACCTCCCCGGCGCGCGGCGACTGGCGATTTTCTGCTATCTCTTAACCTGCAAAAACTCGCCAGTCGCCACGCGCCGTAAAACACGGCGAGTTTCGCTCTATCTCTTAACCTGGAAAAACTCGCCGCGCGCCACTCGCCGGACAAACCACGGCGCGCGGCGACTGGCGACTTTTGACTTCCGGAATTCTCAGGACTTTTTCTCAAGTGCGCATGCCCGAGGAGCATCAATTATGCAGTTGCAATATCATAAATCACAGTCGCGATCTCATCGAATTTGAGGAAGTAAAAAAAATATGGAACCTGTTGAAAGAAATACGTCTTTTCATCTTTAAAAATAGGGTCTTGATAGTTTGTAGGGTTTGTGATACAGGAAATATCAACCCAACAAAGAGCCGCTCTATGGATTAAAACAGCAATAAAGGATCTCTTATACAAAGATATCGCCCGTTTTTCACATAAAACTTACGAAGAGAGAAATTCAATCATCCAGAGAAAATGTTAGCATTTTTTCTTACTTTTTTAATCAATATGACGATGACGCTCTATTCGCTTTCTTAATATTTCATACAGCATATTAGTTGACGTTGCTTTTATCTTGTAAAACAAAATTCCCGCGTCGAGTGCTTTATTGTATCTTAAATAAAGAACAATTTCAAAGCGATTCATTCTGAATTGAAAACGATATGCTGTTTTATAAATATATATAGGCACTTATATAAAAAAAAGATTAAAAAAACGATTGAAAATGTTGTCTTGGTGTCAACTTTTTAAAATATACCAGCAGATAATAACGAGAGTATGCAAGTTCTGCACGAAACGGATAACGAGTATTTTAATAAAGAAATAATTGCACATTTGACAAAATTAGATTGCCCTATATGCGTATTGCATTAAAAAGAAACTTGTTTCAAAAAACAACTATATTAATTATTACAGATAGCTTACATCTTCAAAATTAGTCACATAGCATCAGATGTAGCTGGAGAGTTCATTCATTAGAAATTATGTATATTTATGCACGAGGAAGAGATTTAAAATTAAATTAAATGACAGCATGTTTCGAACAAAATATTCCGATAATTGATGCTCCCCAGGCATGCGCACTTGAGAAAAAGTCCTGAGAATTCCAGAAGTCAAAAGTCGCCAGTCGCCGCGCGCCGTGGTTCATCCGGCGAGTGGCGCGCGGCGAGTTTTTCCAGGTTAAGAGATAGAGCGAAACTCGCCGTGTTTTATGACGGGTGGCGACTGGCGAGTTTTTGTAGGTTAAGAGATAGCAGAAAGTCGCCAGTCGCCGCGCGCCGGAGAGGTCCACGGCGCGTGGCGAGTGGCGAGTTTCACTGCAGTCAAAAGTCGCCAGTCGCCGCGCGCCGTGGTTCATCCGGCGAGTGGCGCGCGGCGAGTTTTTCCAGTTTAAGCGATAGAGCGAAACTCGCCGTGTTTTACGGCGGGTGGCGACTGGCGAGTTTTTGCAGGTTAAGAGATAGCGAAAAGTCGCCAGTCGCCGCGCGCCGGAGAGGTCCACGGCGCGTGGCGAGTGGCGAGTTTCTAAAAGTCGCCACGCGACGCAAACTTGGCCCAAATAGAACACCATAGTCCTTCGAGTAATATGAAAATTACACATTGGTATATTCACAAGTGCTATTGCATGACAACAACGTTATTGCCGCTGGCAGGAACTGCCCTGTGAGCGCGAGTCATATTAACATCATATTATTGTATGTGAAACCACCGAAGGCTGATGGTTTAAACCTACCAGGCCTGGGGGACCATTATGCCACCTCCACCTAAGAAGCCCAGACCAGATAGGGCTAAGGTATACTGAATCATGTTTCAGGTGGTTTGATACTGATGACATTCCATAGAATTATTGTATTTCACCACAATAATATGTTATATGCGGACCGTGTCCAAATTCAGTATTCTCCCCCGGAACAACCCGCTATTTTGCAGCTGTCATATATATAAGAAAAAGCCTTCGATACGACTGACCGGTCTGTTCTATAACAAGTAATATTCCACATCTTTAGCATTCATTATATATAAGTACTAATAGATACTTCATGTAAGTTTCGACTGTCTAGGCAGCTGAAATAGCCCCGAATCCATACACATTGTTACCCCCTGACTTGGCAGATGAACGCATTGTCTCGAGATCCTTACATGATATATGAACCTGAATACTACATATCAAGGGCAAACTTCCTTGAAGCTCCACGATACTCTCCCTCGCGAGATGTCCAAAAATTTATCCATAAATATTAGCTTACAAGTCAACGTAGACCAGCCCAAAGTTATAATTGTCAGTAGAATAATTAGTAAACGTCACCAAGTCATTCGTTTGCTTCTAGGAAATTAAATTTATGAAATTGCTCGCAGTTACAAGTATTAGGGTATGATTATTAATGAGAGAGGCAGGTTTGACGAGAGCATTTCAGATCTCAAAGACAAAGGATTTAATCCATTCATAACCTGCGTCAATCCACTTTAGAGCACAACTCAACTGCTAACATTAGCTATACACATTTCATCATCATAATTAACTCACTCTGTTCTTGGACAGTCCATTATGTGAAGCCGACTTGAAATCTATTGAGTCTTTATATGAGCTACGCACTGGATATTCTGGACGCTGGCAATATGCCTTCAACTAGACTATACGCCCTGAGATCGACAGCTCTCCCAGTGTCTACGACAGTTATATCGTGTATATGTCCAGGTTAAAAAATATACCCCTATCTCGATTACTGCAACATGCCCTACAATCCAGTAAGATTATTCTTGCTCAAAATAAATCCGGTTGGCTGCAGAGAGTTAAAGGTTCTCACATAAGAGATTGGCATCTCCGCCATGCCAACCTTCATAGTGAACTGATAGTAGTCATGGACAAATCAAATATTAAATCATTTTCAAAGTTTGTTCAATCTCAGCCTGCATAAAGAACACTCTGACAAACTCGAAACGCACAAGGAACTAGAAATAGAGAAAAAAACTCTTTCGGACCAGAATAAGTATTCTAATCACAATCTTAAAATTGAGACTAGACAACACTGTAAGCCCACTATACCACCGGAGCAAAGTCAGTATCATCTACTCTGATGGTTCTGAATTACGTGATTAATAACCTGTCCTGACTATCTACATCAGGTATAAACAACATTAGTGATAGCCAATCAGCCGTTGGCTCCCCCATTTTCAACTGAAGGCGCCATACTTCTATTTTAGAATACAAATTGTATTGACACTTGTGTGAAGATCTCAGGAAAATGTATCCATGTAGTTCTTCAGTGGACTCACTCCTGTACATATAAAATTGGAAGGAATGACGAAAAGCGCAGCACTTGAGACCAGAGTCTATAAAAGCTGCAAGATACATGAATATGCTATGACATGTATTAGACACCTCATACCCAGTATTTTATTGTAGGCCATCCTCGCCAAAATTCAACGCGAGAACAGCTGGCAATGTAATTTCAATACACTGAAGACCAAAGCGTGTATATATCAATACTTTGACATTCTGCAATTGTTACAGAGCTGGGTGAACCTGTTGTGGCCCCAAATTTTGCGCCGGATATATTTGCATTCAGTATTCAAATCTATGCAACATTTGCGTACACTTACCCATCCATAAGATGGCTTGCGAATCGTGTGTCTCCATTATCGCGGAGCGATATCAGGTACTTTATCGTATTCTGTTCGGCCTTCATCCGGCGGAGAACAGATATTGCCTGGGCTTACAAAATATATTGGTATGAACAACTTTCGTATCATCCAAGAGGTGTGGTAGATCTGTAATTTTGAACAAGTAGGACATCACATGACTCGAAAATGGCGGGTTACGTTGGGGTTACGTCGGTAGACTTTAGCAGATTGGCTGACGAAGTCACGTTGTATTGATTTCTGGAAATTCCATCATGCAGTTGCCGAAAGTAGGTTGAAAATGGATACACACGATCTCAGGGTCAGTCTTACTGCGTACAGATGACCCAGATGGTTACAGGTTGATCTATGCAACAGGAGTTCAAAGTGTTGACCCATATACACGTTCGTACAGGGTCCCATATGAGGGCTCCCTTTAGCGCCCCGATTATTTCGGGATGCGCAGTGCCGCCGGATATCTGAATTCACTTACCATGGCGGCCATCTTGATATTGGACGAGTAACAGGTGTTTTCTCGATCCATACTTCGCAGACGTGCCATGGAGTGATCCAACTAGTTGCATATCGTAAAACGACAGGATTGTATCACTCGTTCGTGGTTAACACATTAATATTAATTCTGTTATAATGAATTCATCGAATAAATGTCCTTTAGTACTATTTTATTATGGCTGAGAGACCATCGATGACCATACATGATCAAGTTATTCACCTGTACGTCTGCAGTAAAATGTGTGAGATTGAACTGTGAGGTACTAAAAACTCGAAACAGTAACACACGCGGATCGAATTGATGTATAGAGAAAGTCAATCTAGGCTTAATTTACAATGACACACATCAATAAAGAAATAGTGGTTTGATGATGGGTCCCATATAATGCCACAGGACGAACTCTTACATCAGGCTATGTAAAGTGACTTAATACGTCAACCAGAGAACATTACTTTCAAAGTCCTAATTTGACATGCGGTTCATGTGCACATTTTGCCAGCAAGCACTCAACTTCCGGCTAACCCCACACTTTCCAGATGGGTCCTTGCACGAACTACAGTAGTCAAACCTTTAATGAAAACAAACAAATCGACGTTTTTTTTAACCTTAATGGTGCATCGTGTCCTGTATTCACCAGTTGCACACGTAATCGGCTTTTAATACGCAGATTATAAGCTACAAACGTTTCCGCCGGCATTGATGCATCTGCATTTCTTGTTGACCCTGATATAGTTTAGCCTATTCAGTTAAAGTTCGACCACGTTTAATGCATAGGCAGTTTTTATACCGGTAATGTTGTTGGGAACTCTCGGCCAAGTTCATCGACAGGTAAAAATCAAGCGTGATAAAGGAGGAACAGATTGATCAGGTATTGTAATATTTGTAACCCGAAGTTATATACTTGTTCAATAGCATCAGAATATGCCCCCCCCCCCCCCAGCGTCCCCTCATTACTGTATCAGTTCGGCATCGCTGACCAAGGTGACGAAACACATACATGTATTGAAAATCCACCAAGAAAAATCCTCGCTTATAAGCAGATGACATAAATGTAACCAAAGTGATTACTAAAATCGGTCTCTGATATGATCATTCCCGTAATGCAGCAGAAACACATCGTTTCATAATGTCTGATTAAACAGTTGTTTATTTTACACGGCATAAATCCTGTATGTAATTGGGTGTGTTTAGGTTTACTGCACATTTCCCCCGGGCATGTAGATACAGTTGTGCGATGGGTCAAAGCTTTATGGACATTGCTTGGCGATCTCCGATATTAATATACACAAATTTACATCAATATTTTAGAATGCCGAAAATTTGTACAATCTCTCCTTATCACGCTATAAAGGGATGGAGCAATACTCGATTACATGTGGCGGTGTTTGTTTTATGGAATATATGAATATTTCACATGTGATTGCCTTGCCTCGCACAATCATTATGACTGAGAACTGAGAGCTGAAACTTCACGACTTTTTAGATTATCATATGCATGACCCCCCCCGCGAGCAGAGGATCATGGGTAAATTCAAAATGACGGCCATGTGGGGTACCAGAAAAGTGATGTTTTCGTCATAGAGCTTGACCCAATGATATAGTGTGGTAAGTTTCAGCCCTCTAGCATTAGCGATAGCGAAAATATATAGTGGGGGGGCCAGATAGGGTCAACCCTGTCAGGCCTGATCCCCACAAAAACTTTCCACACAATCGCCTTGACTTATACAATTTTTGTTGGGGTCATTTCGAGCCTATATCCATACTTCTCCGAACAGATGATCATGGGCAAATTCAAATTGGCGTCCATGGAGGACTTTTTCTTCAAATATTTTACCTTTTGACAACGTTTCGTACTCCATCTGTTTTACTGACATCGCTGCTTATTATTTCACGTTTAGCCTTTAGCCTACAAATTTAGTGGTGTGATGTTCTCACCAATGTTATAAACGAACGACAATTTCGTATTGCGTCTTATAACAGGAATGCTATTGGTCGTCACTCATGGAATCTCACTGCATTACCATTACTTTACTCTGAATTGCTCAGCCACAACGTTGATTCTGTTGGACTGAGCAATGCAGATCAACTGATATCACATCGTTAAATGCGTGGATACCATCGTTACAAATGGTTGAATTTGATTAAATAATCAAGGCGATGGATCGTTTAAATGCGCCAATTCAATTAGGTTTATTTACTCAAATTAACATATCGACAAGGATATCGAACTCATTTCAGTTGCTTTTGTATTGAAGAGTGTGTGGGGAATGTATTTTTATAGGCTCGAATAATAGTCTTGTGTTTTACAGAGCTTGGTTAGGGAGAGTGTTTTGCAGTTCAATAACTGCTATTATCATATGGGTTTCATTCACTCTCCGACGTGAACGGTCCCTTTCTCGGAAAGGCTTTGTAAACGTGGGGCATTGGCAGACATTTGGACAAACAGGCAATGCCTGTTAATTTTGATCCCTATTATGGGGAGCTTGATGAGGATATCAAGATGTTCCTATCCACTAAATCAATACAGTTTAACCATGAAAGCTTGTGAACCTGGTGATATGGCCTCATCAGAAAGCAATGTTTGAATTATCTTCCGATGATCCAGTCTATACTCATTATACTTATCCCCCTTTCATCTCTTCAGGTGATCATTGTCTTCATCGGCTTTATCGAGTATGCCTGAGACTGAACATTATACTCGGTAGGACATGATGCCTGGCCGACATACTTTCATACTGTTTATAGAAAATGCTTATTCTCGATATCAGATTTGAAATACATGTAGGGCTGAGAAAAGTTAACGTATATTAGGACGACGGATATATACTAGCGGAACTCACCATTGATGACACAATGATAATCCTCGTGAAATATCTATGGATCAAACGATAATAATCCACCATTTTACACCTCACTATTCAAATACATATCGGATTTAGATAATGGAGTACTAATCTGTGGTGTTGATTGGGACATCGTGCAAGACATGCATGTACAACAGAAATATAAAAAGGCAAGACTATATGGGTGCAGGGAGCTATTTTAACGGTGCAAAAGATCTTAAATTAACGAAGAAATGTATCGTGAAATTTAAATAAAACATTGAGTTGATGGGCCCCGAAATCCGCATGGGAAGCGGCCTTTAAACTACAAGTTCAATCAATCAATGGGTGCAGGATTATTAACGTGAACTTGACTTGGCGTAAGGTTTCGTGTCAAACTTTCCGAGCGAGGCCGAGGTTAGAATCCAATGGGAACAGAATAATTGTATATTCAAATAGTAAGTTATAGATATAGATCAATTTCATATCTATGGTGATCACAATGTCGAAAGTGCACTGTTTCTCTCAATTTCGACCATTAAACATGTTCTACAATCCCATACTCTCTAAAAACAACAGCAGAAAAAGGATATCAAGAAAGAAAACTATTTAGAAAAAGAAATCTTATGGATGTGAAAGGAACTATCAGATTCAAGTGGCCAAATGTTATGCAAAGACATCAAAATCATCACTACAAATTGTAAGAATTCAATGCAACATAAAAAGGTTCCGTGAAAACATACCGGCGTACTAACAAGAAGTCGGAGAGCAGCGTACAAGCATACGACATGGAATTAGTTCAACGGAATGTGAAAATATTGACCTTCTCTTTCACGATGTTTTCATTGTAAGATCTTTTGTAGGATCCAACAACACTGTATCATTACTTGTCTACCACAAAGAACGAGAGAAACGTGTTGAAACCATGTTGGTTACTATGGATTATTATATAATTTGCATCGCCAGTAATATACAAGCGGTTCTATAAGCGATCAGTAGTAACACCAAACGGGTTTATAAAGCAGCGCCTCACACGGAAAGTAACGAGATCAATCTTGAACCTCATGACCTACATAGATAATCTCTGGATTCCGGACATTATTTCACATTGACTTCGACACAACCTTTGATTCTGTTTCTTTTCAATTCATGGAGAAGGCACTATAGTTTCATCAAAATAATTTGATCTGGTGAATCAAAATATTTCACGAAAAATGTAAAAAAAATTGCAATAAATAACGGAGTGATTATGGATTTTCTGGATGACTCACGGGGCGATAGACTATCTGATAAATTTTCGTTACATTAAGTCATTATCCAGAACATTTTAAGCGAAACAAGGAAATGGTTGAAACCATCAGAAACAATCTGACCCTATTTATAATAACATTTATACTAAAACCTTGGAAGTCTTAAATTAGTGCGCAAAACCTAAATTGGTGAAACGTCAACAGCAACGCATCAACAATTCATATTCAAATCCAGTTTACATTAGCTTCATTTCCATATGACCCAAAGGACCATTGTGTGGAAACCCGAGTCAGACACATTTAGATTTAGTGGTCAAGGAACAGAACAAATTCTTCACTTGATTTGGTTCTGTGATCGAACCTAAAAAGTATATGTCAAATTGTTCAAGGTCTGTTCTTCGAGCTCCATAATCTGTCCGCATAATCGACAGAGCAGTGTGTATATACAGACACGAGAGACAAAGAGAAATACACGTTAATACATGGAGCCCTCCTCCAGACATTACCGAATCTTTCCTTGTGTTGGAGGACGGTTTTCATCTAACGGAATGAATTGGCATATCTTCATACATCACCCTGCCGTGAAACCTCGCGTTATCAGTAATTTATCATATGATTCATTATTACAGGGAGAGCTGGGAGGTTATCCATTGCCGACGAAACAATTTGAAAAAAGCCGGTTCGGCCTCTTCCGTCTTCATAAACCCGGAGGGCTGGTGATGGAATTGAATTGGCATTTCAACCTTCTAACTATTTGTGTATTTATTTTTCTTCAGTGAAAAAACAAACAAACAAACAAACGAGATAATTAGCCAGTCGTACTGTATATAGCAACTTTATGACTCATGCCTTTTCTTCTATCTCTCGGATTTTCCAAACTGAACAAAATAATAGTTCACACAGTGTGTTAAAGATACATACAACTCCGAACGTAAAATTTGTATTGAATAAAGCGTATTTGTAAGTGATTAAGTCTAACAATAACACTGTTTGGCCGTGTGGTATGATAAATGAAACGGTAAAGGTAAGCAGTACTTGTGTTATCGACTGACATGAAAACTCGTGGAACGATCGGATGTTTGTCGTATATGACGTTTGTTTGCTACATGTATATCGGCATAGATTAAGCAAAGTACATCTTGTCAATATCTAGACGGAAATTGTGTTAGAGGTGTTTGTTAACAAATGACAGAAGCGCTTATTTACTATGTATTGATTTAACCGAAACTGGTGAGTGTAGTTGTTTACGTTGGCCATTAACACAAACTCACAAGAGTCGAATCTCTTTCCGTTGTGCATGTGTGTAAAGTTACAGTATAGTTACAGTATTTAGATTCGATGTATTTTCCATACATACATGAGTTGACAAAATCCTTCTACGGGTCGTAATGTCCTAATATGAAAACGCAATCAGCAAGGTAATGTCTGCAAAACATATAAAAAGAGAAAACATATATGCGTCATTACGCCATGCAACCAAAACCAGGATGACCATCGTTCTACGAGATTAATATTAGCAGTTATTGATTGTTATACTATACATCCTTTGTAGAATGCAGTTTATGTACAATATCATCTGAAGTTTTCAAACAGAAGGATCATTTCTGATGATTGTAATTTGTAGCAAACTGTTGTCAATTTGTAATCGGAATCTGGGTATCAGATAGACCTCGTACAATTTGTGGTTAGCCTGTCTCTGAACCGCACCGACGGAAAAAGAAATTGTCTTGACATGAATTAAAATGTGTGAGATGTTACATTCTGTAGCCGTATGTGGTCCTATAACAATGTGTGAGATGTTACATTCAGTAGCTATTTGTGGTCCTATGTGAGATGTTACATTTAGTAACCGTATGTGATCCTATACCAATGTGTGAGATGTTACATTCAGTATCCGTATGTGATCCTAAAACAATGTGTGAGATGTTACATTCAGTAGCCGTATGGGGTCCTATAACAATGTGTGAGATGTTACATTCAGTATCCGTATGTGGTCCTATAACAATGTGTGAGATGTTACATTCAGTAGCCGTATGTGGTCCTATAACAATCTGTGGGATGTTACATTCAGTATCCGTATGTGATCCTATAACGATGTGTGAGACGTTACATTCAGTATCCGTATGTGGTCCTATAACAATGTGTGAGATGTTGCATTCAGTATCCGTATGTGGTCCTGTGTGAAATGATACATTCAGTAGCCGCAAGTGTGAGATGTTTCATTCAGTAGCCGCATCTGGTCCTCTGTGATACGTTACATTCAGAAGCCGTATATGACCCTATAACAATGTGTGAGATGTTGCATTCGGTAGCCGTATGTGGTCCTATAACAATGTGTGAGATGTTACATTCAGTAGCCGTATGTGGTCCTGTGTGAGATGTTACATTCAGTAGCCGTATGTGGTCCTATAACAATGTGTGAGATGTTACACTCAGTAGACGTGTGTGGTCCTATAGCACTGTGTAAGATGTTACATTCAGTAGCCGTATGTGGTGTAGGATTTTACATGCAGTAGCCGTGTGTGGTCCTGCGTGAGATGTTACATTCAGTAGCCGTATGTGGTTCTGTGTGAGATGTTACATTCAGTAACCGTATGTGGTCCTGTGTGAGATTTTACATTCAGTAGCCGTATGTGGTCCTTTGTGAGATGTTACATTCAGTAGGCGTATGTGGTCGTAGGTGAGATGTTACATTCAGCAGCCGTATGTGGTCCTGTGTGAGATGTTAAATTCAGTAGCCGTATATCGTCCTTCGTGAGATGCTACATTCAGTAGCAGTGTGTGGTCATGTGTGAGCTGTCACATTCAGCAGCCGTATGTGGTCCTGTGTGAGATTCCACATTCAGTAGCCGTATGCGGTCCTGTGTGAGATGTTACATTCAGTACCCGTATGTGGTCCTGTGTGATATGTTACATTCAGTAGCCGGATGTGATCGTGAGTGAGATGTTTCATTCAGTAACCGTATGTGGTCCTGTGTAAGATGTTACATTCAGTAGCCGTATGTGGTCCTATAAAAATGTGTGAGATGTTACATTTGGTAGCCGTATGTGGTCCTATAACAATGTGTGAGATGTTACATTCAGTAGCCGTATTTGGTCCTATAACAATGCGTGAGATGTTACATTCAGTAGTCGTATGTGATCCTATAACAATGTGTGAGATGTTACATTTAGTAGCCGTATGTGGTCCTATAACAATGTGTGAGATGTTACATTCAGTAGCCGTATGTGGTCCTATAACAATGTGTGAGTTGTTACATTCAGTAGCCCTACGTGGTCCTATAACAATGTGTGAGATGTCGCATTCAGTAGCCGTATGTGGTCCTATAGCAATGTGTGAGATGTCACATTCAGTAGCCGTATGTGGTCCTATATCAATGTGTGAGATGTTACATTCAGTAGCCCTATGTGGTCCTATAACAATGTGTGAGATGTCGCATTCAGTAGCCGTATGTGGTCCTATAACAATGTGTGAGATGTCACATTCAGTAGCCGTATGTGGTCCTATATCAATGTATGAGATGTTACATTCAGTAGCTGTATGCGGTCCTATAACAATGTGTGAGATGTTACATTCAGTAGCCGTATGTGGTCCTGTGTGAGATGTTACATTCAATAGCCGTATGTGGTCCTATAACAATGTGTGAGATGTTACACTCAGTAGCCGTATGTGGTGTGAGATTTTACACGCAGTAGCCGTATGTGGTCCTGTGCGAGATGTTACATTCAGTAGCCGTATGTGGTCCTGTGTGAGATGTTACATTCAGTAGCCGTATGTGGTCCTGTGTGAGATGTTACATTTAGTAACCGTATGTGATCCTATAACAATGTGTGAGATGTTACATTCAGTATCCGTATGTGATCCTAAAACAATGTGTGAGATGTTACATTCAGTAGCCGTATGGGGTCCTATAACAATGTGTGGGATGTTACATCCAGTATCCGTATGTGATCCTATAACAATGTGTGAGATGTTACATTCAGTATTGTATGTGGTCCTATAACAATGTGTGAGATGATGCATTCAGTAGCCGTATGTGGTCCTATAACAATGTGTGAGATGTTGCATTCAGTATCCGTATGTGGTCCTGTGTGAAATGATACATTCAGTAGCCGCAAGTATGAGATGTTTCATTCAGTAGCCGCATCTGGTCCTCTGTGATACGTTACATTCAGAAGCCGTATATGACCCTATAACAATGTGTGAGATGTTGCATTCGGTAGCCGTATGTGGTCCTATAACAATGTGTGAGATGTTACATTCAGTAGCCGTAGGTGGTCCTGTGTGAGATGTTACATTCAGTAGCCGTATGTGGTCCTGTGTGAGATGTTACATTCAGTAGCCGTATGTGGTCCTATAACAATGTGTCAGATGTTACACTCAGTAGCCGTGTATGGTCCTATAGCAATGTGTAAGATGGTACATTCAGTAGCCGTATGTGGTGTGAGATTTTACATGCAGTAGCCGTATGTGGTCCTGCGTGAGATGTTACATTCAGTAGCCGTATGTGGTCTTGTGTGAGATGTTACATTCAGTAACCGTATGTGGTCCTGTGTGAGATTTTACATTCAGTAGCCGTATGTAGTCCTGTGTGAGATGTTACATTCCGTAGGCGTATGTGGTCGTAGGTGAGATGTTACATTCAGCAGCCGTATGTGGTCCTGTATGAGATGTTAAATTCAGTAGCCGTATGTCGTCCTTCGTGAGATGTTACATTCAGTAGCCGTATGTGGTCCTATAACAATGTGTGAGATGTTACATTCAGTAGCCCTATGTGGTCCTATAACAATGTGTGAGATGTCGCATTCAGTAGCCGTATGTGGTCCTATAACAATGTGTGAGATGTCACATTCAGTAGCCGTAGGTGGTCCTATATCAATGTGTGAGATGTTACATTCAGTAGCCCTATGTGGTCCTATAACAATGTGTGAGATGTCGCATTCAGTAGCCGTATGTGGTCCTATAACAATGTGTGAGATGTCACATTCAGTAGCCGTATGTGGTCCTATATCAATGTGTGAGATGTTACATTCAGTAGCTGTATGCGGTCCTATAACAATGTGTGAGATGTTACATTCAGTAGCCGTATGTGGCCCTGTGTGAGATGTTACATTCAATAGCCGTATGTGGTCCTATAACAATGTGTGAGATGTCACATTCAGTAGCCGTATGTGGTCCTATATCAATGTGTGAGATGTTACATTCAGTAGCTGTATGCGGTCCTATAACAATGTGTGAGATGTTACATTCAGTAGCCGTATGTGGCCCTGTGTGAGATGTTACATTCAATAGCCGTATGTGGTCCTATAACAATGTGTGAGATGTCACATTCAGTAGCCGTATGTGGTCCTATATCAATGTGTGAGATGTTACATTCAGTAGCTGTATGCGGTCCTATAACAATGTGTGAGATGTTACATTCAGTAGCCGTATGTGGTCCTGTGTGAGATGTTACATTCAATAGCCGTATGTGGTCCTATAACAATGTGTGAGATGTTACATTCAGTAGCCGTATGTCGTCCTGTGCGAGATTTTACATTCAGTAGCCGTATGTGGTCCTGTGTGAGATGTTCCATTCAGTAGCCGTATGTGGTCCTGTGTGAGATTTTACATTCAGTAGCCGTATGTGGTCCTGTGTGAGATGTTACATTCAGTAGTCGTATGTGGTCGTAGGTGAGATGTTGCATTCAGCAGCCGTATGTGGTCCTGTGTGAGATGTTAAATTCAGTAGCCGTATGTGGTCCTGTGTGAGACGCTACATTCAGTAGCCGTGTGTGGTCATGTGTGAGATGTCACATTCAGTTGCCGTATGTGGTCCTGTGTGAGATTTCGCATTCAGTAGCCGTATGCGGTCCTGTGTGAGATGTTACGTTCAGTAGCCGTATGTGGTCCTGTGTGAGATGTTACATTCAGTACCTGTATGTGGTTCTGTATGAGATGTTACATTCAGTAGCCGTATGTGGTCCTATAACAACGTGTGAGATATTAGATTTAGTAGCCGTATGTGGTCATATAACAATGTGTGAGATGTTACATTCAGTAGCCATATGTGGTCCTATAACAATGTGGGAGATGTTACTTTCTGTAGCCGTATGTGATACTATAACAATGTGTGAGATGTTACATTCAGTAGCCGTATGTGGTCCTATAACAATGTGTGAGATGTTACATTCAGTAGCCGTATGTGGTCCTATAACAATGTGCGAGATGTGACATTCGGTAGCCGTATGTGGTCCTATAACAATGTGTGAGATGTTACATTCAGTATCCGTATGTGGTCCTATAACAGTGTGTGAGATGTCACCTTCAGTAGCCGTATGTGGTCCTATAGCAATGTGTGAGATGTTATATTCAATAGCCGTGTGCGGTCCTATAACAATGTGTGAGATGTTACATTCAGTCGCCGTATGCGGTCCTATAACAATGTGTGAGACATTACATGCACAGGCGTATGTGGTCCTATAACAATGTGCGAGATGTTACATTCAGTAGCCGTATGTGGTCCTGTGTGAGATGTTACATTCAGTAGCCGTATGTGGTCCTATAATAATGTGTGAGATGTTACACTCAGTAGCCGTATGTTGTCCTATAGCAATGTGTGAGATGTTACATTTAGTAGCCGTATGTGATGCGAGTTTTGCATGCAGTAGCCGTATGTGGTCCTGCGTGAGATGTTACATTCCGTAGCCGTATGTGGTCGTAGGTGAGATGTTAGATTCAGCAGCCGTATGTGGTCCTGTGTGAGATGTTAAATTCAGTAGCCGTATGTGGTCCTGTGTGAGATGCTACATTCGGTAGCCGTGTATGGTCATGTGTGGGATGTCACATTCAGTAGCCGTATGTGGTCCTGTGTGAGATTCCACATTCAGTAGCTGTATGCGGTCCTATAACAATGTGTGAGATACACTCAGTAGCCGTATGTTGTCCTATAGCAATGTGTGAGATGTTACATTTAGTAGCCGCATGTGATGCGAGTTTTGCATGCAGTAGCCGTATGTGGTCCTGTGTGAGATGTTACATTCCGTAGCCGTATGTGGTCGTAGGTGAGATGTTACATTCAGCAGCCGTATGTGGTCCTGTGTGAGATGTTAAATTCAGTAGCCGTATGTGGTCCTGTGTGAGATGCTACATTCAGTAGCCGTGTGTGGTCATGTGTGGGATGTCACATTCAGTAGCCGTATGTGGTCCTGTGTGAGTTTCCACATTCAGTAGCCGTATGCGGTCCTGTGTGAGATGTTACGTTCAGTAGCCGTATGTAGTCCTTTGTGAGATGTTACATTCAGTAGCCGTATGTGGTCCTGTGTGAGATTTTACATGTAGTAGCCGTATGTGGTCCTATAACAATGTGTGAGATGTTATATTCAGTAGCCGTATGTGGTCCTTATAACAATGTGTGAGATGTTACATTCAGTATTCGTGGGTGGTCCTGTGTGAGATGTTACATTCAGTAGCCGTATGTTGTCCTGTGTGAGATGTTACATTCAGTAGCTGTATGTGGCCATGTGTGAGACGTTACATTGAGTAGCCGTATGTAGTCCTATAACAATGTGTGACAAATTACAATCAGTAGCCGTATGTGGTCCTAGAACAATGTGTGAGATGTTACATTCAGTCGCCTTATGTAGTCCTATAACAATGTGTGAGATGTTACATTCAGTAGCCGTATGTGGTCCTATAACCATGTGTGAGATGTTACATTTAGTAGCCGTATGTGGTCCTATAACAATGTGTGAGATGTTACATTCAGTAGCCGTATGTGGTCCTATAACAATGTGTGAGATGTTACATTCAGTAGCCGTATGTGATACTATAACAATGTGTTAGATGTTACATTCAGTAGCCGTATGTGGTCCTATAACAATGTGTGAGATGTCACATTCAGTAGCCGTATGTGGTCCTATAACAATGTGTGAGATATTACATTCAGTAGCCGTATGTGGTCCTATAACAATGTGTGAGATGTCACATTCAGTAGCCGTATGTGGTCCTATAACAATGTGTGAGATATTACATGCATAGCCGTATGTGGTCCTATAACAATGTGTGAGATTTCCACGTCCATGATCGAAATAATATTCGATATACACAATTAGCACCAGACTCTAAGCAGGGTTGAAATAAAAGGTTCTAGGTTCTAGTTTCTTGGAGAGAGAAACCGTCAGCAGATTCCAATAGTACCAACAAACATGGTATTGCTATCGTCAGTTCCGTCTCACTAAAAGGTATTTTTGTATCTGAATAACCTGATTACTATTTTTTTTATTTTTTTATTTTGTATCTCAGTCACGCTTTGATTGTGATTGTTCCTATGACTACAGTTAGGATATTGTATAATACACGAGATTCATACGACCCTTTAATACTGGGTTAAACGCATTTAGTTACGGACTGTGAAAGCAAAGACCTCAGAACAGGTTAGGGCGATGCCGCTCTCTAAAATGGAGGGAAAAATGTCGTTTTTGCTCAAGAAGTTTTGATTCCTTCTTAACCAATGCATCAAAATTTCGGGCGCATTGATTTATCTATTGTTCCATGTCATAAAATTTATTTGCCATGTGAAGGACCAGTCAATGTTGTTTAAATAGCGAAGGATGTTTGGCCTATTATTATGCAAATTAGGTAGATGACCATTTACTTTTTTACTACCAATTAATGCGGATAGATATGTCTGTATGCGCCTCAAGGAGATTTTGCTGAATTCATTATGTGAACTGATATATTGAGCGAAAACGACCCTTTTTACCTCCATTTTAGAGAGCGGTTTTAGAGGTTTCCCTAACCTGCAGAACGATAGTTCTATTATTTTGTGATGTTTTATCACAGCATTTGAGAAACTCCAATCGAAAGCCATTTAAGAAGACCCTTTCTAAATGGACAAAATAGACTAAATGTAATACCGTTTTGTCCGAAATAGAACATTTTGTATTTTTTTTTTCTGGATTAGTACCCTTAATTATCGCTATCGGGATGTAATGCTCATCGCATGTTTGCTGATATACTGCAATTTGACAACTTCGTTGACGTCGTGTCACTCTCGAAATTAAGCAGCTGCACGCCGTGCAATTTTGTCCCAATGAAGAGTTCTTGCCTGTGGTTAATCCGCATATGCGGCTGTGTTACTACTAGCGGAACCACCGATTAGTTTTAACTAGGTAAGAGCATTGGTTCAAACGCAATTCATCATGATGTGTACATGTTGTAAACATTTCCATATCCATGCCGGTTATTTCAACTATTGACTCGGCTTTACACTGAGATACACTGTTCAAGGAAGAGCTGATAATAAATTAGGCTGAAACCCACCAATGAATAATGACCTCAGCAAAGAATTAACCGTGTTTAGATACTGATTGATTGAGTCTGGCAAAAACTGATGTTTCTGTATTGTTGAATATTTCCCTGCTTTTCCTGGTACCAATGTATAGAATATCAATATAAAGACATTTTCTTTTACTTTTCTATCTGAATAATCCTCGCTCGAAGCAATCCGAACGCGAGATTTACCATGTCGTATAAACTCAATTGATCGTGGGATATTTTAACCTATCTGTTTCCTCGGTATTCACTCTGATGACAGTATTTCCCAGATATCTTTTGCTATGTTAACGGTCTACCGAACGGTCTACCGAGCAAAGCTTCAATAATTCTGAGTAAATTGTTATCCGAAACATCGGTAAAAACATTTAGAAAATATTAGGTGGGACAAGCAGTAGGTGCGCTTGATCATTGTCTATGCGGTATCGGTTGCGTTTTAAAATACCTGTTCACCGGGTTTTCGCAGATTTCTTGCCAAGGAGTGCGAAAAGCAAAGTTATTTCGGTTACAATATGTTTCGACCGAAAAAAAAAAAAAAAGTAACGAGGATCTCGGCGCCCACCATTGTTCGATAATTGTAAGCTAATGGCAAGAGGATCTTTTTGTCCATTGTTACTAAGAACAAACAATTGATTTGTAATTTTGTTTACAGAATTTCGAATCTGAGCGAAAAAGATCGAAAAAGGGACACTGGAAAACGCCAAGATATCATCTTTCTAAGTTTAAGGAGTTTCAAGATTTCTAGAAACTGTACTTATGTCGGTTGTTATAGTACAAGAGAAAAGTTAGTCTGAAAATCAATGTCCGGAGGATCCTTCGACTTCATTTTGTAGTATTTTTTTTGCACGTGTCATCATTGGGTACTGGAAGCGAAGACAAAGCTTTTTGACCCTTTGGCATGAGCTATGAAACATACTTAAGATTTTCTAATTAGGAACGAATTCTGGTCCGTTTACTGGGCTAGATTGAGATATCTCTTTTAAGATACCATGCTCGAAAATAGTAAGATAGTACAATGCTTAATACTGAAGGGATCCGCGCAGTAATGTTGAAACTTCGAAAGTGTCTGAATCCTGATTATCTCCCTTGGATCGAAACACGCAGTAGCCTACAGCAGTTGTCGAGTTGTAACGTTGTGTCACAAGAGTGACGTCCCTTCATGTAGCCGACATGTCGGCAGACGAAACAGTGGGGCAGTTCACTGGACTAAAGAAAACTGATTAAAAACTGGTGAAGAAATACATTTTAATTCTGAATTATTTGAACCCCTTGATATGGAAGGTGAAGGTATGAATATTCTCTATAGTCACTATATAGAATATGTCCCACCGTTTGATCCACCGACCCGTGTGATCCAACGTCACAACTCGGGAATACCGTATTAATTTGAAGCGTAACTTGGATTTTCGAATCGTACCAAAAATGTATCTTGCACAACTAGGCCCCATGTGGGACCTGCGTACAAAATTTCAGAAAGATCCATGAAGTAGTTCCTGAGAATTCCCGATAACGTAGTTTCATGCGGAAATCCAAGATGGGCGCCTGGTGGCCATATTGGATGTTCGAATGGGACCGAAAAGGATATTTTGCACAACTAGACCCCAAGGGGAACCTATGTACCAAATTTGCGAAAGATCCATGCAGTACTTCCTAACAAATCACGATAACAATGTTGCATGGGGAGATCCGAGATGGCCGCCTGATGGCCATATTGGATTATCGAAAAGAAAAAGGTATCTTGCACAACTAGACCACAATATCTGTGTATCAAATTTGCGAAAGATCCATGCAGTACTTCCTAACAAATCACGATAACAATGTTGCATGGGGAGATCCGAGATGGCCGCCTGATGGCCATATTGGATTATTGAAAAGAAAAAGGTATCTTGCACAACTAGACCACAAGGGGAACCTGTGTATCAAATTTGACAAAGACAAATGACAAAATTTTGCAATAACAAAATTTCATGGGGAAATCCAAGATGGTCGTCTGATGGACATATTGGACTTTGGAATCGGACCGGAAAAGGCATCCTGCACAACTGGACCACATAGGGATCCTGTGTACCAAATTTGACAAAGATCCATGCAGTACTTCCTGAGAAATCACGATAACAAAGTTTAATGGGGAAATCTAAGATGGCCGCCTGGTGGCCATATTGGATGTTCGATTCGGACCGAGAAAGGTATCTTGCACAACTAGCCCTAAGGGGAACCTGTGTACCAAATTTGAGAAAGATCCATGCAGTAGTTCTTGAGAAATGACAATAACAAAGTTTCATGGGGAAATCCAAGATGGCTGTCTGGTGGCCATATTGGATTGTCGAATCGGACCGGAAAAGGTATCTTGCACAACTAGACCCCAAGGGGAACCTGTGTACCAAATTTGAGAAAGATCCATGCAATAGTTCCCGAGAAATCGTGATAACAAGTTTTCATCGGGAAATCCGAGATGGCCGCCTTGTGGCCATATTGGATTTTCGAATCGGACCAGAAAAGGTATCTTGCACAACTAGACCCCAAGGGGAACCTGTGTACCAAATTTGAGAAAGATCCATGCAGTAGTTCCTGAGAAATCGCGATAACAAGGTTTCATGAGGAAATCCAAGATGGCTGCCTGGTGGCCATATTGGATTTTCTATTCGGACCAGAAAAGGTATCTTGCACAACTAGACCCCAAGGGGAACCTGTGTACCGCATTTGGGAAAGATCCATGCAGTAGTCCCCGAGAAATCGCGATAACAATTAAGTTTCATAGGGAAATCCAAGCTGGCCGCCTTGTGGCCATATTGGATTTTCGAATCGGACTATAAAAGGTATCTTGCACAACTAGACCCCAAGGGAAACCTGTGTACGGAATTTGAGTAAGATCCATGCAGTAGTTCCCGAGAAATCGCGATAACAAGGTTTCATGGGGAAATCCAAGATGGCTGCCTGTGGCCATATTGGATTTTCGAATCGGACCAGAAAAGGTATCTTGCACAACTAGACCCCAAGGGGAACCTGTGTACGGAATTTGAGAAAGATCCATGCAGTAGTTCCCGAGAAATCGCGATAACAAGGTTTCATGGGGAAATCCAAGATGACCGCCTTGTGGCCATATTGGATTTTCGAATCGGGCCATAAAAGGTATCTTGCACAACTAGACCCTGTGTACCAGATTTGAGAAAGATCCATGCAGTAGTTCCTGAGAAATCGCAAGAACAAGAATTGTTTACGGACGGACGGGCTGACGGACGGACGACGGACGACGAACGACGGACCACGGACGAAAAGTGATTTGAACAGCCCACCATCTGGTGATGGTGGGCTGGTGATGGTGGGCTAAAAATGCGCTTGATAACACGGAGTGATGACGTACCTTAAGCGACCAACAATGTGTTGACGAGATAAAATGTGCACTGACATTTTTCACTACCAATTTATACTTCAAACAGAAATTTAAACCTTTCTGTTTAATTACTGTGAAATCGATAGATACCACTGACGTTCATTTCAAACTTTGAATGTTGGTTGTGTTTGTAAGGTGATCGTGCCCTATCTTCCTTTTATCAGCCAATTTCTACGTTCCCACTTCGAACTCCTCTAGATATATCTGGCCCCGTGATTGAAATTGTAGTTTAACCCTATCTGGCCTGGGCTTTTTGGGATCTGTCCAGGCCTGGGGGGGTGGCCGAAATGGCCCCCCCCCCCCCTAATTATTTTTCTTACCCCTTGAGCTAGTGGGCTGAAACTTATTACACTACACCCTTGGGTCAAGCTCAACCAGAAAATGTAAAAAAATCCAAGATGGCCGCTTTGATGACGTCACGGTGACGTCATTTTCAAAAATGGCATTTTTTGGTCGATTTTTTGTGTCGGATTTTCCGAATTTTCTATTTTTGCAATTTTTCCACAAAAACTGCATGAAAAAATGGCAAATATTAATGTGATATGAAATAAAATGGTTTTTCCCCACTTTTCATCGCGGAAAAGCAGGAATTTTGAAGAAATATGACAAAAACATCACTTTTCTGGTACCCCACGTGGCCGCCATCTTGAATTTACCCATGATCCTCTGCTCGGGGGGTTATGCAAATAGGCTCAAAATGACCCCAATAAGATAAACTATAAAGTCACGGAGTTTCAGCTCTCCATTTTTTGCCGTTCCGGAGATAGTGCAGAAAGTTTGGTAGGGGTGCCATAATGGCTCCCCCCAGGCCAGGTAGGGTTAAGGGCCACTTCCCATACGGACTTCGCGGCCCATCAACTCAGTGTTTTATTTAACTTTCACGGTACATTTCTTCGTTAATTTAAGATCTTTTGCAGCACTAGATATTAAAATAAATAATTAAATAATAAATAACAATTAGAGAGAAGAGGGAAATATAAATACAAGTAAAGAAGAGTCGCTATGTACAAGTTGGTGAGTCTGTTATTGGTTATCTGTTATCTGGCCCCTTCGATGTTCAAAGAACTTATAAATAGACACGAGATGTCACTGACTTCGAAAACATTTGAATTTTGAAATGGGTCGTAGAAGAGCGTTATTGATTGGCTGACCTATATACAAACACCATATTAGGAGGAATGACGCCGCTAATCGAGGATGATGTCAATCTACACACAATCGGTGTGTAGGTTCTGATTGGTTCGTCGAACGTTCGAAAGTGAAATTTACACCTCGGATTTTGAACACTGAATCAAGGCAGGTTCGAAGTGGGAAGGTAGAAATTGGCTGGATAAAATGAAAATTGCCCTATCACTGTGTGCTTGTTCATCCAGCTATAACTAGGGAATGATATCCGGGTACGGTATAACGGTTCAGTATAATTGACTAGACCAGTATAAAGGTGTATGCTTTGTGGGAGTCGCTATGTTTTGAGATTGGGAAAGTTCTTACACGCGCAAATTGGATAAAATTATAATGGATGTCATGTCATCACCCAATGTGGTAATGCGCAGATTTGAATGGCCACGTGCGGTCTTGACAAGTCCCATGCAGTCTTTGATGGTCTGGTCACGTGTAGTCTTGGGTGAAATTTTTTATCATCTTGAACAATTTTTCGTGTCTTGGATTAAAAGTACGCCTTGAACGAAAAACAATCATTGTCTTCGACAAAACTTGTTCATCTTGGTAAAGAATAATACTGTTGAACCTGGCCCAAACGGTGTCTGTGTTTTCATCTAAAATATTTGAAGGATAATTATAGGTTTAAAGACATAAATTGGTGGTCTTGAAAAAGGTTCACTTGGCATTTCACTTGGCATAAACTAATGACAATAACTGTATGTTACTCAAAACAAAACCTGATAGCAGTATTCGGGAGCAGTACTCATCAACAGAGAGGCAGCTCTCGTTGACCAACACAATCTCCGTAATTCACGTTGACGCAATTGCTATGTATGGTGAAACAGCCTAATCAAATGGCTGAAACCATCTTACAGCGGCTTACTCTCGCCAAATCCACATGATGGATCGCGATAATTCAATTAGGCATATTTACCCGTGTAATATATCGATCTGAGAGTCGAAGGCATATCAGTTGTTCTGTGCTGGGAATTGTACGAGGAATTACATATCTCTCTGTATAATGAGGCACATGCGTTTAGCTAGCAGTAGTGTTTGATATGACATACAGTTGGTTTACCTCTCACTCTCGCGCACAGACGAGTTTGTGATAGCAAACAGGGTTGCAGACATGACAATTCTTGGCTAACAGAAGCTAGGTACGGATCAATGCGGTGGATCGATTTAACGCCTCGCCTAGATAAATATTCGAAAACGATATATGTAATCTTCTTTCTTTCCTTCGACTATTGACACTATATGGCCTGGGCGATTTGCGACCTGTCTAGCCCAGGGGGGCATAATTTTCGCCCTCCGCCCCCCCCCCCCCCACTCACTCTCTCCAATCAATTATTTTTCTTATCCCTTCAGCTAGGGAGCTGAAACTTACCACACAATACACTTGGATCGATCTTTACCAGACAATGTAAAACATTTCAAGATGGCCGCTTTGATGACGTCACAGTGACGTCATTTTCAAAAAAGACATCTTGGGGCGACTTTTCGGTAAGATTTTTTTTTTCATTTATGTGTTTTCTTCGCAAAAACTACATGATAAATTAGTAAATAATAACCTCATGTGAAATAAAACAACTTTTTTCCAATTCAACTCTCAGAAAAGCAGGAATTTTGAGAAAAAATGAAGAAAACATTACTTTTCTGATACCTCTCATGGCCGCCATTCTAAATTTACCCATGTTCCTCTGCTGGGGTGAGTTATAGACCCAGATACGATCCAATTTTGCCTTTCTCTTCTGCAGATCATTGAGAGTGTAGATTTACGCATCTCGGAATATTAGTTGCCAGGTTCTTGTGCTATTTAATCGATCATTGGATCCAAAGGAATCTCTTGTGGAGTTATAATGAACAGTCATAATCACAATTTGACTGAATAACGCCCTGTCTCAACTCGGTTGAGACATACTGGTTGGTGACGTCAGCATGTGGTCTGTTCATGTAGGATGCTGATTGACTACTAGTATTTCTCTTTCGAAGCTGATTCTTACAAGTGTCTTGTGTTTACACTTATATCAATTGTGGGCTCTAGCTCCGTTTAACGGAATACATATCATCTAATCCATGAAAGGAAATCCTCGTGTCCTCGTGACTGATTTGGTATCTGATATCATTCACACGGGTCCGACGAGTTCACGGAAAGTCAAATAATATATGGTTTGGACTGGACAGGCGTGAGTGTCCATCATCCAGAAGACGAGTTTGCTATTCAGTGCGGAATTCATGTTTATGTTCTCCTTCATAAATGTACAACGATGAACATCGCGGTTGTCATCATATAGGACAACGCTAATTACCGATACTACAACAAAAGATTAGTGAAAAATAGACTTCCGACAACACATGCGAAATGTGAAATTTTATAAGATATAGATGACGTCATACGGCGGACAAACCGCGAGTAAGGTAGAATTACTCGAGGGTAAGGTGAGTCTACAGGAGGGTAAAATGGCGGGTATGGTGGGTAAAACCACGGGAAAGATGACGGTTAAGCTGGATAAACCCGTTGGTAAGATCCCGCGTATAGCGGGTAAACCCTCGTGGAAGGTGGTATAGGTCATAATCACGTCCAATCAGAATCATGTATGAAACTCCCATGTTTGATGGCGTAGCTATAATTTTTGTCGGGTTTGTAGTTTTGATCTCCTGCTCGGAGACTGTTCTCATTTGATGCCCCTTACAGCATTCATAAAAAAACATATCGGTCTTCTGTCCGACAGTCATATACACTTCTGCAATGCACGGTAGCATGTGCATTGAACGTGATAATTTGGACATTATCACAATAAATTTTATCTTTCAATTTCTTTTAAAATTTGCCTTTCCAATCTATTTTATCCGGTATCATTTGTTACGGCTGGAAGGGTCATTCTCCATGGTCCATCTCCATTCTGATGGAAACATGATCATGAGATAATCGTGTAGAAGCGCGGGTAAACTCAGGCAGTCAGGCGTCATTTTCCACCCGATGTTGATCAGATCTATCGTTGTTCAGATCAGGAAGTTCGTCTTTGAGCAGTGAGCATTGTTAAGTTAATTATCTATCACAGAAGAGTTCTTTTCAAAGGCTTAATTGTCTATAATGTAGACAAATTCGTAATTTTCTGATAATCAAAGTTGTGCGTCAACGATCTGACCAGATTAGGGTCAACCCATACCTTCTCATACAAGCGTTTTTTAATGAATATTTCATGATTCCGGTAGTGAAATGAATCTTTTTGACGAAAAAATATCCGTATAATGCCGCAACAAATCCTGAGATAGTTAGAATTCTATAATATGCAAAACATTTCCTGAAAATTCTCTTTTAGCTAAAGAGTGACTATGCGTGGATTCTGGGAAAAGTATTATTTTTATCTCCATTTTCTCACATGGAATGCTTGCACCTATTGACCAAATCATGTGTTTAAGAATTCCATTATCGGCATAATTGTTTTCTAGAAGTTGCCGAACTCTGAGATTTTTAATTTAACGAAATTTCTAAAAGTACGATGCTGAAATGAAGTTTTATTATTTGACGCATATTTTCATGTTACTGATAAATTATTGGTAGCAAATTTTCAAAGAAAATACACCAGGAAAGTAGCAAAACTTGCGCGTTTGAGGGTTTTTCGAAATAAATTAATTTATGCAAAACCCTGAATGTTAACTCGCCAATGTTTTTTCATATTGCAACTATCAATTTATCATTAAAAGTGCAACCGATCGTGTTAATATCAGATATTGATATACCGAACTGCTGACTGTGTGGGGAGTGACAGTACGCCGACAGGCGACAGTGACAGAATTTTTTGCAGGAAATAAAAGACCGTGGAGTTGATATATCTGGGAGTGTTAAAAGTGAAACAGTCTCGGAGCTGAAGCAATCTTGAGTTGAACTATTTTGTTGAAAACAGGAGTTGAAACAAGTATTGAAAACAGCAGTTTGAATCAGGTGTTGAAAATAGGTATTGAACTGAAAGAAATAATGGCGAACGAGCATGCGTGCGATGATGTTACTTCCGGCGATGACATATCTTCCAACAAAGACCTCACATAGTCCCCGTTGTATATTTCACTTATCGGGAGATCAAATATATCAAAATGAAATGGATATTCCCTTGATTCTATCCGCGAGGGATCTCTTCTAATGTGAGGTGTTTCTCCTAGTTTTTCTTCTCAAGCTGATCTCCATAATAACGGAAGTCATACAACTAGCATGCGCTGTTCGAAGTTTCGGCCTGATATCGTGCTTTCAACGTGGATGCCAATATGGATTTCTAGCAGTGTGACACGAGGTACTAATGTCCTACATTATCCGAGACCGTGTCGAGTGCTCCGGTGATCGATGCCCGGCAGATTTCGGAACTTGTTGCTCGGGAAATCCAAAATGAATGTTATTTCCACTCTCACGGAAACCCCTAACCTTGGGTGGAATTTGTCTAAAGACGCTAGCTAATTTTGTCCCGATGTTTGTAAAGAAGTCATTAAATGCATTAGCGATGGACAGTGGATCGGTAATAACTTCGTCATCCACTGTAACGTTATTCTCAGTACTGTCTTTACATTTAGTTGGAAGCAATGTTTTCAAGGTCTTCCACAGCTATTGAGAATCGTTTTTGTTTTCTGTGATCATGTTATCTTTTTATAGATTTACTTAAATTATTACACTGATTTCGTAATCGTTTAGCATTTTTCCAATCAGATTCGTTTTGATACTTTTGTGCCTTATTGTGCTAGTTATTCATTATTCATGCATTAAAGATATAAAATCATCCGTCATTCAGGATTTCGGTTTTTCACCCTTATTTGCACAGTTGGTGTGTGATTATCACAAACAGGCACAAAGAGTTGATTAAGCAAATCTCTCGCCTGGTCAGCATCATCTGCAGCTTCGAAAACACCGCAGGGGATGTGCTCGAAATCGTTCAGGAATGCAGTTTGATTGAAGTTTTAAAGGATCTAGGAGTAATCGTTTTAGGTTTGCCTTTCGATTTTTGGGCCTTACTTGTGATATATACAATAGAGTTGTCACTGATGCCACAAGGTATACCTCAATTATAATACACTTTCTCAGAATGAGTCGTAAGGATTAAACTAATTAATGTATTCGAGTTTTCAGTGATCCTAGTAGGATCAGTAATTATATTTCACAGCTGATATAGACTAGGTGATAGGTCTAGTAGTATCGCGTTTTAATTGATCGAAATTTAAATCGCCCAAGATAATTATCTCTTCACATAGTACTGTGGCCTCGCGGAGTTGTTTTTCCACCTTTTCCATATAGCTAACATCGGCAGACCTATACATAGAACCGATGAGAATTGGTCTAGTATCAATAAGTTTAAGGGTGACCCAAACAGACTCCTCGCCATCGGCTTTGAGTTCCGGTACTTCGGTATAATGGTATCTGTCAGATATATAACACGTGACATCTCCACATTCGTGGTCTCTGTCATTAACCACACTCTCCCTTCCTCCGCCCAATCATTCCTCCTTCCCTTCCTTCAATCATCCTTCATATACGGCTCTTTGATACATTAAAAACTAATAGTTAGACTTCAATTTTTTTTATATTTTCCGATGCTGAATATCTAAGTATACTTATTGTCTTAGAAAGCTCGAATATGATAGAGTGAAGTCGCGCATGTGAGATGTAGTTTTCCAAAATCAAAATCGAGTTACCTTCCCTTAGCCGTTCATGTAAATACATGGTTGTTCTGTACCCCTGGCCAGGTATGCCGACTGGAATGGAATGATTGTGCTAAATCGTCCTCTATATATGTTGACATGTCATGTACTAAATCATGGTGGTCGCATACAAAATTCTGATCTCGGATTGGAGTGTAAACCTTAAGAGGGTTTCACATTGCTCAAACTACAATGATCTGTGGATTTTTCCGCAGCAAAAAATACCGACTATATTCGAAGTGCCACATGATCAAATTCTTCACAAATTATATCTACTACTCGGGTTTACCCGCGATACCCGCAATCTTACCCACGGGTAGATTCACGGTACCTTACCCGCGGTTTTACCCGCTTAACCCGGTGAGGTCATTTCTACGCAATGGAGTTCATATTTCACGTGTTGTCGGAAGCCTATTTTTTACACTACTCAGAAGAATAATGTGGATGTTCAAGAACTTTTTCTTTGTGACAAAGAGAAATATAATGACGTGTAAATAAGATTTATTCCCCTGTCTGTTTGCGTTGGTTCAGATGGTATTACAACAAAATAAGAAAGTAAATTATGATGGCCCATTTATGACATTTTTATCTAATTGTTCAGAATATAGCTCAATCATTTTCAAAATACAGGGGTTCATATTTATTCCACAGTCAGAATATCTGGATGACTGTAAGTGACTTTACTGTTTTGAGGTACATGTGTATCCTTGCAGTGCTTCTCAGGTCACTTTGAGGTGTGCCAATATAATTGAACGAGGTGCGATGCCTCTTTGTGTGGCTCGGGGTGCCTTTGAAGTAACAATTAGATATAATAATGAACTTTCTCTATCCTCGGTAGCCAGTCTAGGTATAAACCAATCTTCCACTGGGCCGAGCACATTCATACACAGATGCATACCTCACAATCATACATCTGGATTTTCGGTGTGGGAAGAAAGCCGGAGTAGCCGGTGGGAAGCCCACGAGCACGAAACCCAATGACACATACGACCGAGTCGACGCCGTGCGGAATCGAACCAGGACCGAGATGTTAACCACTGGACCAGCCGTGCCCCCAATTGACACCTCAGAGTTATCTCGGTAATGTGTATACGCCTCGGTTAGGTGTGCCTATAACTATAGTACAATGAAGAAATGATATTTGGTATGGCATATAGCACGCCACTGAGCATATATACATATGATATCATTTTTGAGAGAGAAAGAATAAATTGGTCATCAGCGGGATTCGAACCCACGACCCCGGATAAAGGCGCCGATCCTCTACCTACTGAGTTATGAGGCCAATAGGTATTACACCCATGTAGTGTCCCTGCTATGATCAATCTTCTCTCTCAGTGTTGCAATGTGCGCAATTTCTTTTACGGCTAATACAATAACTAGTCCAATATCGTAAACGAAGATGTCCATTAGCATCTGTTACTTCAAGTACAACATTTCAGCTTACATGAAATAGGCCCATGGGTTGCTGGGTTCTTCAACTGCATAGTGATTCACACGGATCGAACATGTCGAATTCCGTAAGGGTGATTGCAACACGTACTTCTGTTAGATATATACCACATACTGGTAATCAGATACAATAATCACATAATGTCTGAAATATAGTACTCCCGTGAATTGAGAGTGACTAATATAGTACGCCTGTGAATTGAGAGTCACTAATATAGTACTCCTGTGAATTGAGAGTCACTAATATAGTACTCCTATGAATTGAGAGTCACTAATATAGTACTCCTGTGAATTGAGAGTCACTAATATAGTATTCCTGTGAATTGAGAGTCACTAATATAGTACTCCTGTGAATTGATAGTCACTAATATAGTACTCCTGGGAATTGAGAGTCACTAATATAGTACTCCTGTGAATTGAGAGTCACTAAATTCATTTGCGTTGATCGGGTGTTGTATTTCTAATGAGGATAAAAGCTGCATTGCTGCATTGCAAAACAAATGTAAACTCTTGCAGCGCAGGTGCCAATATTCTTATATTTACATTGTATTATATTACAGGTGACAATCAAATTGGCGTCCGATCCAAGTGGAGATATGACATGCTAATGTGACCTAGGCAACTCCGCAAAAATCCTGATATCTAATCGATGATACCACTTCTCTCTTGAAAGAAATACATTCTTTTCAATTTTCCCTGATGCCTATATCTGGAATTGGTGCTTACTGTCCGACGTATTCCGGATCTGACGCACAAACTGGTCACACTGCTAAAACAGTACTAGGGATCAAACAGTACTAGGGATCAAACAATACTAGGGATCAAACAGTACTAACAGACCTAGGCATCAAACAGTACTAGGGATCAAACAGTACTAACAGACCTAGGCATCAAACAGTACTAGGGATCAAACAGTACTATGGATCAAACAGTACTAACAGACCTAGGCATCAAACAGTACTAGGGATCAAACAGTACTAGGGATCAAACAGTACTAGGGATCAAATGGTTATTTTTCAGCAATCCGGAAAATTGATTGGCTGCAAACCCAAAAGTGCACGAATTAAAGCAAAGTTTCGCACATGGCAGGACAATTAGGCAATTTGTCCTGTACTTTGAATTCAGCCGTTATGAATAATCAGTCTTTTCGTTTGTTTTTCGGTTAAACATTGCATTCAGTTGTTAGAATCGACTATTAGTTTGACATCTCAAGTTCAGTGGTTGCACGAAGTGGCCCCGGAAGGGGATATTCATTTGAAACACATCAGTTTTTATACATACTATTTGAACGTTTCTTGGTGTATTTGTTCACCAATTTTCTTTAGAATCTGACAAATTAAAGCCAATATCTAGGTTAGTCAATCAATAATCTACTCCTGTTACACATTTGGCTAAAATGTGATATGATTCGAGGTCAATGACATAGCAGATATGTTTGTGTACAACTCTCGCTTGTAATAACACGGTGAGATAATAAACCACGTGAGTTCGAAGCGTGTGCACAGAAAGGGATGCCAGATATGATTCAACACCCATCTTGTTCGTTTTTGTCCGGGATTTTCCTTTAAACGAGAGGCACATTTTGCGTTTTTGGTTATATGCCTAGATAGAAATGACCAAATAGATTTCGTAATACGTTATGTTCGCCTAATGCAGCCGACGGAATTGTCTAGCGCGCGTAATTCGATAATATTCATTTACGAGTAATATTCCTGATATTTCGGGACGATACTGGAATGCTGACAGTACATTAGATACCTGTTCATAAAATAATGTTGGCATTCACTAAGCTTGGTTAGAAGTAGAATTGAACACACAATTCGAAAAATTTAAGAAATAATGTTTTCATAAGCATGCTAAATCGTTATTTTACGCACGGTTAGTGTAGGAAAGTTTATATTTTAGAAAATTTCTAGAATTTATAAACTTTTCCATACTAACCGCGCGTAGAATAACGATTTAGCACGCATATGAAAACATTATTTCTTTTCTATTGCACTACACAACTTGATTATCAACAGAGATTACAATGAAAGATTGGAAAAATATGGTAAACGTTCACAACCTTTCTTCCCTTTATTGAAATGTGCCTTCCATCTCAGTTGGCAGCGTGCCATTATCAATGGACGAATTTATGTGGTCTCTCCGTCTTTCTGCCACCGGAGGCTGCGTGAAACATGCATGCATACAAGACTATTTGTGTGGCGTTCTTAATCAATTTCACGATGGAACCAACAGTTAAACTTGAGACAGAAATTTACGTCTTCAATAAATATTAATTTACAGCTTTTTCTCCAACAATGAAAAATGTAACCAGTATTTATTTAACTAGAAAGGAAATTTATGTTCACGGTGCTATTGGAAACATTGGCATTTTGGAGAAAAACCACCAAGATGTGATGACTGTGGAACAGATGAGAAATTACAAACATTTGATGTCGAATTACTGTTACATAACACTTGTTGTAGATGTTTTAGAGCCAGCAGTTTACAATAATTCACTCATTTGCCGCTGCCTCGAAACAAACGGTTTCCGCGCAAAGCTTCTGACACTGGCTTCATTTCTGTGACCAGTAACCGACATCACATCAATGATAGACACATCCACCTCAAGCAGAACCGTGGCAGTTGTTGTATTTTACTCGCATATTTAATTTTCATATGCAAAGCTGAATTTTGTTAAATGTTTATCTTTATACGTATTTATTAAAATTTATGGATTAATCAAATAAAACAAACTTAATACCGGTATATTTAGAAGCTGATTTTTGTTAGATCTAAACGCTTTTTCTTTAGATGTATTTATTTATAAGATTTGATTAATAATGTAAAACGAATTTAATACCTTTAAATATCCGTATTCCCCATTTCGTTTGCCTGTCGGTTCCTGGTTCATTTCGTTTGTTAGCCAGATCTCTTAATTTCTCATCGTCAGCGGAGGAAAATCTACCTTTGTTCAGCTGATCACTCTCGTGTTGTGTCTCATTTAAAGGATTTTTATCAATATTTTTTTCTCTCTGGAATATGTGTCAGAAGAGTTAGTACTTAACTAAGATTTTTTTTTAAATTTAAGCCTTTTTGGCAGCTCTATTCAGCTCCCAGTCAGATATGCATATTTGTGGAATGAAAGCGAGGCCGTCAATCTGTGACGTCACAGACGCGATAACTCGCCAATGACAGGTAGCAATTGAGTATGGATTACATACTGGGAGAGATTTCTTTTAGTGGCATTTGGAAGTTGGGAAGTAGATAAATAAACAAATTGCTTATGGATAACAACCTCTAGTTTATTCGGGACGACGTTTTGATACAGGTATCGTTCTCAAGTCGTTGACATCAATAAATAAATAAGCAGTATATATTCATCCCCAGCGCGTATGAATTACGCTAGCTAGACGGCATATTCCTACTGGAAATAATTTATTGAACACAGATTTGCCAGAAGTAAAAAAAAAGGAACTAAATCTTTTTGGTAGATGATATCTAACGTCGTGCTTTCAAACTGACCTAAACGAAAGAGAAAACTCCAAAATTGGCGTACGTCTCAGTGTTGAGGTTTCACCAGGTAGGCCTGGACTAACAAATTTTTTCGATCATTGTCTAAATATTTAGTCATTCTATGCATAGGGGCCTATATATAACGTCCCTCTGTTCCACCTCATTTCGGTCGTTTGGTACGGGTTCAAACTGATACGGCAGAACGTCAAGATGTTCATTTATGTCCTCTGTATATAGATCATCATCACTGGCATATTCCTCCATGGTTTCGAATCGTTTTCGATTAATTATACAGCGATATACGCGATGGAGTAATCGCAAATCCACAGCTTGATTAATATATAGCTCAGGCAGCTGCCCGCAGGAGACGGTCGCCTGTCTAACGTCACAAGGTCACGTGACGCTTAAGCTCATTAACGAGTTAACTGGCGGAAATTGAGCTACCGGTCTTTAATTAAAAAGGCTTAAATATGCCCGCAGGGGACAAAACAAAATTTAAAAAAATTCTCAGTTAAGTACTAACTCTTCTGACACATATTCCAGAGAAAAAAAAAATATTGATAAAAATCCTTTAAGAGAGCAAGAAGAGATTCATCATCTGAGTCTCTCATGAACTCTTCGGTCTTCGCTTCTCTAGATAATTTATATTTGAAAGCACGTTTAGATTCTCCTGTTGATCCGTTTCTTATTGTGTAACACTCGTATGTCTCAATTGGTTTGTAAATATCTGCGATTATACATTTTCTGCCTTTGAAATAAACTAAAGTTCCTACTTGCATCAATTCTATCCGTTTATTCGATTGTTTAGGCAGACGGGACTGTATATGTCCTGCCATTCATCATTCGCCCTGTGAAATGGATTCTCAGGAGTGAACACCTGTGAGTGTCAAGATCACGGGTGTAGATTTAATACGTCACTAAGTTCTTACCGTGCTAAATCGTCTAATAATTGCACGTTTATCAGTGTGTAATAGGCGGAAGTCCTATAGAATACATTATCATATATTAAAGCTTCAGTTGTTTTATGATCTTATCATGTGACATTTGCCATTAGCAGATGTTCGAGAAATAGTCCTGGTCTATCCGTTTGAAAATACAAGGGTGTTTCAGTTGCAGTAGCGTTCACTCGTGAGAATCGTGGATACAATCCACCTTTGATTTGTCTCATTGGATATTGTATCACCGAATTCGTTTTCGACTCTTCATTCAACATGTTCAGAATCGAGACCTACGGGCCCACCCGAAAACGAAACCCCACCCAGACATTCTACCAAAAAGAAATCAATGATATGTTCAGTGAACTTTGGATGAGGGAACAGCTGGACTAAACAAACTGTAGATTAAGCCGAGATAAGAAAATGTCAATTTAGAACTGTTACGTTCAATATTAGCATTTTGACCAGTGTTAGTGCTTACATGTATTTACAAAGTAAGCTGGTAATCACAATATTATTGTCCCGTAGTGAACGTCTACGGCTGCTCAAATCTCCATTAGAGAATTCATCCTAGACAAAGTATTCCATCAAACACACAACGGCCCCGACAAAGTCCCCTGGTGATTGTGTTTTACAAAGCAAATGAGAGAGACGGAGAATATACGATACGGGAATGGAGGTGGGGGTCGCAGGCTAGCGCACACCTTTAGATACATTTCCGCATTCGAATAAATCATGTACAACACAAGCTTCAATTTAAGATGTTATGGTGCCCTATGCATCGATCCATGTGACTTTTAGTCGTTTGTTGCTGATGCATTTATTTGCAGAATGTGTCTTGGGTCCGTTTGCCTGCTTTAGAGAGTACAGGTCCTTTTGACTATTGCAAAAAAGACATCATTATCAATAGTTCAAACGGTAATATACATGGATTTCATTGGGCTCGGTAATCAGAAAAGTATGGATTCTTATCTACGAATCCTCTAACCCCCCACACACACACTCGATGCGATGCATGTATCTCCCAAACAGTTACGTGTTATACAAGATATTATTTCAACAGAAATCCACCATTGCAACATGTGAGACTGTATATGAGATTGTCTGTTCTCAAAAGTTCAGATCCATCTTAAAATTTGAATAAAATCTGCATGAAGATAATCTTATCTCCGATAGCTAGGTTTGAATGACTGGCTCAGTGAGAATGGCGGGAATAATAATTCCAAAATCGAAGAAAAGAATTGACCAAACGAGCTCAATTTGGGACGAGCTTAATTTGTTTGCAGATATTGACTGAAATATAGGGTTTGCTAACTTCATAAAAATCACAGAAATAAATACAGAACAGTCCTTTCTTCCTAAGCTTTCGGTATCAACAGTACAGATCTACTTTCGCTCAATAAAAACATTTATATTTTTCTTACGGTTTTTCATCTTGAAATATTCATGTATGAACGTTTATCTATAAATATGGTATTTTGTTGCGATATCACGTGAATAACCCTACCTGGCCTGGGGGGGGGGGGGGGCGGAAAGTGAACTGAAAGTGAACTAGTGAACTTTTCTCTGCTGCTCCGAAACGACAAAACCGAGGAGGCTGAAACTTGGTGACTTTAAAGCTCATCTGATTGGGGTCATTTTGAGCCTATTTTCATATAACCCCAGGCATAGGATCATGGGTAAATTCAAAATGGCGGCCATGTGGTATCCGCGAAAGTCGTGTTTTTCAATCTTTTCGCTCCATTTCTTCACATTTTCCTTGCTTAAAAGTATTTTATTTATGCAAAACTAATTATTCTATATTTTATTTGATTTTTTTCGAGAGAGAAATCGGAAAAATGAAAATTTCGAAAAATCGACCCCAAAAAGGCCGAAAAATGGCTTCCGAGAAGATGACGTCACCGTAACGTCATCATGGCGGCCATCTTGGATTTTGAACCCAAGATAATGTGTGGTAAGCTTCAGCGCTCTAGCCTTAGTGGTAGAGAAAATATATAGGGGGTGGCACTTTGGCCCCCCCGTCCCCTCCCAAGGCTGCGATACATCCCAAATCGCCCTGGTCAGATAGGGTTAAACTGGACATTCCAGTCGCAAAGATAGCCGAGGAGTATCATTATGGTACCGATGAGTTAATTGTAGTTAATTATTTAATTTCAATAGAATCCAAATAGGTTTTGTGGTAACACCTTTTCCTAAGAGCGTAATGTTATATGGCATGTGAGTGCTTGTAGGCCTATTCTACAGGTTCCGAGATGGATCGTCCGTACCCGCCCACCCTTCCTCTCAAATGGATATACTCAAGTGAGACACTGCTCATTTACAATTCGGAGAAAATATTGACCTTTTCTCAACGTGAATTGGCATTTATATGCCGAATTAAGAATATGATCTTATCTGATTTCTCAGATAAGATGTAAACACAAATAGCTCATTATAACCAATTGTAATATGAATAGCCATATATTTACTATGAAATAACATCCATTTTCGTGCTTTTTATTTACATAGTGGGGGAAAGAGAAAGCAAAGGAACGCGGCAAGATGTAACCCCATACTCAAACTGGATTTGAGTTACCTATATAGGTATCACGCCAAATGATATGGTGCATTTACTTTCATGTGCACGTGCTAGGAAAGGTGTTGCCATCGTATCCCAGTTCGATTCAGATAGAAGTCTTTCTGAATCACCATTTGATAGGTACGTGAAAAAGTACAAGATAATACATTATCTGAGATCCGTAGTATAAAGTTCATAAAATGATACGTTCCTTCATTTTGGTATTAAGATTTAAAATCGGCCAGTTTGTGGAACTACAGGCATGGAAATAATCGTATATATGTATCCTGGAATAGCGCTATGGGCATGTTTTTTTGGTGGATTTAACAGGAGACAGATTATAATGCATGCGATTTAACAGCTTTATTGAAACATGACTAAACATCTAGATAAGGTATATTTTCATCGTATTTGATTATACAAAGGAAAATATGAAATCTGAATCATTTGAACCATAATTGTACTGTATTAGTTTGTTGACTATGTGTAATGCCTAATAACATTGATATTGTACCGAACTTCTGACACACCTCTGTTAATGGCGTCATCAAACAGGGTCCGGCAATGTCGGAAATGGTGATAAAACTATATTGACGTGTTAAATGTTCTTAATTTCGGCAACCTCTGTTTGCATCGCATGTCCAGGTGTCATTTTTGCTCTGAAATAAAACGACTTGCCACAGGTAAGCAAAGATACATAATGGTTTTCTCATTTATAGATATTGGTTAGGCCCCTGAACAATCAGGTCACTTCGTACAGAGTAGTTTTTACACGGACAACTAATTTTATAATGCAAGGTGTAGAACAAAGACTCAATTTATGGGTCATTTTTATTTGGGTGAAACATTGTAAGTGGGTGTGTGACAAGAGTCTGTAGGGCTTTGGCTTTTGTAAACAAACTGAAATATGCAGGTGATGTGTTTTGTCCTTGCCATTAGCGTTTGGAGTATTAACTATCTAATTCAATAAAGGCTCGGTGGAGGTGTCTAACACGCTAATAACTGCGGGAATAATTCCAATGAACAAAATTGATCGATTGCAAATAACAGGGGAAATATGAAAAGTGGGGATTGAAACAAATCGCCGTTCATTCTGGTCAGCACTCAACGCTCATCAAGTAACGAGAGCTCTTATTTCAGGGGAAATCGTAGCACACAAAGGAACCACAAAAGAGTTTTACCGAGATATTCTGATACCATCATAATTCTGTATTTATTCAATTATGTGTGACATAATTCCATCATACCTTACAAATACTTTTTCCCATCATCCATGGGGAAACGACTTCAAGATTGCGTTAGATTTGGCTGAGGATAAATTGGAGTACAAGATATCCCATATCCTATGAAAGGAATAGAATATGCTCTTATCCAGTCCTCGGATGTAGTTCATTAAGAAATTAGTTCGAAATTGACATTGGTGATCACACTATACCTTTCAGCTCGAAATGTCATTAAGAAGAAAAAAAGAACTCGACTCAAAATAAAATGGCAATAGTTCTATCTAGAACCGTAAAGGAAGCAGGGATAGTTTGGTTTAATGTCACACGCCCCTCTTGAGGTGCACTGGTCTGGTGAAATTCCTTTATGCAGAAATCGTTCAAACTTGTACAAACAAATAGACAACAACATATATTGTCATTCTGGGAAAAACAGATTTCTTAACATACATAGGAATTCGTTTGCTAAACAGCCTATGTTTTCATTTCATGATCTCTTTCAGGTCGGAATCACAACAAAAATATGATTACGTTAACCAAAATAATTACAGGATTTCTTAACAAGGATGATATATTATGCGTAAGTCCGAAGTATCATTTCGGTTAACGCATTCATATTTTTGTGAAGATTAAAAATATATCGTTCAACTTGATTGTAAAAATTCAACACTTTTGTGAAGCAATCAGATTTTGTGTTTCCGATGTAGCTCAGTAGTAAGATACTCTCATTGTAATGTAAAGTTCTTCAGCTATTAACTGTTTTTTTTTTCAGTGCAAATGAACAGCAATGTAGATATTATATATTTTGACGTATACATTGGTGCTATATTTACTGGATACGATATGGTATCGGATTTTCTGTTTTAATATAAACGAATCTGCTTTTCCGCGAAGCATTTCGTAATGGCTATTCGTGCTGGGACAGAAGTAGGCCAAACATTAAACTTCACTGTTGCACAATGCGACAACCTCCGGTGTTGAGAGTCGCGGAGTCAAACGCACAAAACTTGGATTTTCATTTGTTTTTACCATGATTTTCCACTGATTCTCCTTACACTTTCTTTTGGCAGTTTACACATCCAATATTTGTCTTAGACTGGCCTAACTCAGAGCTGAACTAGCTGTTATATAACCGTTCGCGTGGCATAAATCGACACCGAGAGAGCCTTGACGTCTTGGTTGATCATGACCAATGCCGAATTCCTGTGCGGAGGTTGAACGATCGGTTGCATTTCAGAACGTATAGATTCGTATAATAATGCAAGGGTCCAAATTTGCTCCAATATGAACTAATTCATGACATTGGTATAATATTAACACTGTGCATCATTGTATCGTTTTCGATTATTAGTCAGACCAATTTATGAATTAGGCAGATCATTATTTACAAACAGGAAAACATCTTTAAGCCCGTTCACATACATATTTGCAATACCACCGGGGATAGGGTCCTGAAAACTAAAAGCTCAAAGGCTGTACTCAACTATATTCCGGTCAAGTTCTGCAAACAAATTCAAAGAAAATTGTATTGCTTGTTCTGATGACTGATTGTCTTTCGAATCTGCCCTTTCATTTGGTTTAAATCTGTATAATCTGCTTTCTCTGCAAAGTCGGTAAAATATTCTTGTGGATAACACAGTTTTTTCTTTGATGATTTTTGGAGCAGAGCCGCATGTGTAACTTCAAATTAGCGAACTTGAGAGTTCACACAGAAAATTTCGCTTTTCATATCTTCTAAATGTGAGCAGTAGCCGCCTTAAATATCTTAAATAAATCTATCTAATCTTGACGAATTATTATATTCGAATTTACCGAGCAGCTTGTGCGAAAAATTTACAAAAGCACATTTTACCAGAGTGATCCAAATCTACTCCATGTATGATGATATATTATTGTATGGCCGACAAAGCTATGAACATGTCACAGGTTATCAATGATCCAGTTTTCACATCGATTGGAACCAGCGATTAACCATAAAACTCTTATACAAAACACTGATACTGTGAGTCCCTCTGGGAATTTGGTTCTACTGTTTGTTATCCTCCCGTCCAACAACATACATCGTGGCATATATTTGCACTGTATCTAATACGAGGTGATTTGAATGAATATATGCCAGGTTGAGCGAAAGCGAATCTCCACCAGACAGATTTAATGTACATTAATCGTGTGAGCTACTTTGGCATAACAGTCGTTTCCGATTGATGGCAAACTGAGTGAACGGCCTTAAAATGAATCAGAATAGGTTCATTTCTGAGCTAAACTGACAGACCGAAAATGTAAACATCCGTGATTCTCACGCCTTGGCTGCAAACACGACACCGTCTATTGTAGATTGAGGAAGTGCAATATTATAGATTGAGGAAGTGTAATACTGAAATTCTGATTTGTTAAGATTGAGTAATTATTCTGCGATATTCTAAACATTTGTTGTTTGAAATATAAGCACAATTTATGTAATTATGGATGCACCTACAATGCATGTATATATGTGGAGTATGTTGACGGTCGTATGTGGCCATATTATGTCGACCAATGTGTCTGCATGGATTAGAACCGCAGCTGAGATACACAAACAGCATAACTTTTCCCATTGTATGCTTGTTTTGGGATTGGTGCTCACAATTGTTGTTGTTTTTGGAATTGGTTCGAGTTTGTGAACGAAAGAATGACGGATCTGACACATATACGGAGAATCGCTGAGAAGTCAATCTGTAGACTGCAGTCACCATATCAACTGCGGGTACATATGACTTTATAGTAAATTAGAAATTAAACACATGTATGAATTCATGTATCAGGATATTTGAGAAGAAAAAATTCTGGAGTTTTGCATCCAAGAGTTTACTGAGGCTGATAACTGATATTGCATTCGTATTCGTTATATATATCTCACGTTTACTGATTTACTTTTCTCGATGAGGATAAATTATTTCACAACCAGTTGCAAGAATGATCAATATTCTTAAAATGTGCGTTTCATTGTATGAGCATATTGCACCTGGTGTTTTATGTGAGGCCCACCACATCTCCGTCTGCGGTTAAAAAATGGAACATTTTCCGCTTCTTTAATACTTCAAAACAAAAATCTTCTACTATAGATCAATGGCGCGTGTTCGGGTATTCCAGATTTGTACCTGCAATCATCTACACCACTAGCACTTTATATCATGGTCTGACTGGTCACCACATAGCCACGAATGCAAATAAAGCAAAAAGTAACCAAATATTGTTATGTGCTTGTACCAATGATAAATCGCCTTTGATCAAAACTTTCGTCGCTTCCGACAAAAGTTGGCGGCAAAACAATATTAATGAAATAGTATTAATTAAACAATAATCAATTCCGTTTTAAAGATGTAAAAATGGAAGTATGAACCACAAGTATATATGTGAGTCCTGAACCCTTATATGGTAAATCACCGGCATATAGTGGGGGCAGTTGGGTGCCTTACTCTGCTGGCTGCTGGTTCGAATCCCGCATGGAACTTGATCAGTGTTCAGCACTAGAATCTGTGCTATACTAAGATAGTGTAATCTTAAATGAACGAAAATACTGGTAATCTTCCTTCTAGACGTATTAATTCGGGTTATTTGGACATGAGTGTACAAAGAATCCAACACACACCCTCTATAGAAATTATGTGATGGTGTCTACGATTGTATGTGGAGACGAACTAGAATTAAATTCCCCTCGAATAAAATATCCCGTCGAGCACAACGACAAATACTATTTTATTATTTTTTTATTATTATTTTTTTTTTTTTAGTTGAAAGGTGTTGTGACAGGCACTAGAATCATTATCTTTGTATCCAACTCTCGCGAAGTTGTGCAACACAGTTACACCTTCCATTAACTTGATCCAGTCTTCTGTAGACATGCGAAATTCGGTTTCCGGTTAGTGGATGTACAGAGCACCAAGCGAAGACTGTGGCAGTGTGTTGTGAAAGATCGACACAGATATTCTCCATCCATCCTGAACCTGATACTGAAGCTGGCGCCTATATTTGAATATCGACAAATAGAAATCGAATGCCCCTCCCACGCAAATGAACGAACGTGTCTAATACATATAGCTACCGTATTTATAGTACTGTTTGACAGTTTACAAGATCGAACTAAATGGTTTATGAGGCCCTTTTAATTGAGCTGTCAAATGATAGGTGGCCCATTATAGAACACAAAGATGGATATCCATGCATCAGTTTCCTTCCAAATATTTGGCTAGATGCGTACGTCGAATTGGATTCGCTATGTTATATGTACAACTGCTTCGGGCTAACGTGATAAATGTTTTGGCTCAGATTTAATTCCCGTCATTTTAATAATTAATACATGTACATCATCCGGCATAGGAAAGTAGGAGGAATATTATATGCTCTATGATCGAACTTTATGCTGCAACCAGAGGGTATCTTTACAATATTTGTTACGTGAAGTCACGCATTTCCGTTTAATGTCCACAAATCACGCACAGGAATTATGTGTATTCCTGTATTCCTCCACTGAGAATATTGAAATAAACGTTTCAAAGAAAAAACATCTATACTCTCTTATATTGTGAATTAATCGTCAGCAAGATCAATATAGTTTGAGATTCGAGAGAAAAAGAAACCTCTTACGGATCGTATACTGACAGCATTGAACATTATGGACTGGTTTTGCTTTGCGAGAAACTACATCCTGCATATTTATATCGGTATACTATTCTCACTCAGATTGTAGAGATAGCATTGTGTATATCAGGCATTTCGTCCAGTGACAGTGGCTACCTGATGAACAAAACATGAACATGAACAATTATCAAAGCAGGCAATATCATTTTGTCAAAGCAGCTGGAAAATCGAATTAAATATTCCAATCTTGCCAGATATTTTGTCTAAGCAAACATTGTGTTCTATATGGCCATATCTAAAACAGAATATTTCTTCTTCCTTCATGTTCTAACTAGTTAGACAAAAGGTAGAACTGGTGGCACGTTCTTCCAGCTTTTGTAAGTTGATAAGAATTCATTAATCATTTTCCGATTCGTCATAACAAATTCTTACTCCATGAGTAACCTAACCTACCAAACTTTCTGCGCTATATCCGGAACGACAAAAAAACTGAGATCTGACACTCCGTGACTTTAAAGTTTGTCATATTGGGGTCATTTTGAGCCTATTTGCTTAATCCCCCGATTAAGGGATCATGAGTAAATTCAAGGTGGCGACCACGTGGGGTACCGACAAAATGATGTTTTCATCATTTCTCTTTAACATTTCTGCTTTTCCGGGATCAAAAGTGGGCAAAAACTATTTTATTTCACATCGCATTAATATTTACTGATTTATCACACAGTTTTTGCGGAGAAATTGCATCAATGGAAAATTCGAAAAATCTGACCGAAAAATAGCAAAACAGGTAATAATAAGTAGGCTCTCATTTGTAAATTGTCCGGTAATGAGTGAGTGAGTTAGTGAGTGAGTCCATCCGAAACATTTCGTCGGAAAAATAAGGAGAACAGTTGACAATAGAACCTTGATTTTTGGCATGAAGGTGCATTAGGGGACTGTTACCAGCAAGTTCTGAGCTGAGCTACTTTTGCTGAAAATTTGTGGTGATTTTTGATGTAAATCACTGGTGATTCTGACTTGGGCAGTGCCCAACTAAATATAGGCAGGATTTCAACTTGGGGTGGAGAGATTTCCAAGAGTTCAGTTCGCGTCGGAGTCCTGATGCCTACCCTACATGTACTTCGTAGATCCTGTGACGTTAGTCACACTGCCATGTTTGAGTTAGTGTCCCATATAAACTCAATATTCCATCGCGTGGAATCGTTTCACTTTGCGAGAAACAAGTCAGAAAAGTGTTAACCTACAAGTACAAGTATGCAAGAATATAGGACGACTGGGTATTCGGTAAAAGAACGCAACTGACATTGTACAGTCATACCTGTACGTTATCGTACTATTAGTTTGTTTATGGATCTGATCAATAAACGCAATAGCGCTGTTTGGTTATAACGGCCAGTCAACATTCGATTCCGACTATTTCAAACAATAATATGATCCACCAACTAACAACTATGATGGAATATTTCATGACAAGAGTAAGGGCACATTTGAGATGAACAGTACACTGATAAAAAACATTTTCACTTGAATGAGTTTAATTTTCTTTAAAACTCTTAAACGAGAAATCTCAGTTTTGTCCCCTATAGCCGAAGAAATTAAATCACCTGACAGATAAGTCTTTTCACATCAAATGGAATAGTTTTGAGAACTCTTTGGCTGCTCTTAGCAATTTTAAACTGTGCTTGTTCTTTTTATAAATTTGCAGAAATGTTTATTTTTCTTATTCAAGAAAAATCTTAAATAGGTAAAAAGTGGGAGAAAATTAAGAAGTTATTTCTTAAAATCTCTTAAATATTCTTACATTTTCTTAAATTTTATGAGAAATAATTTCTTAATTTTCTCCCACTTTTCACTTATTTAAGACTTTTCTTGAATAAGAAAAATAAACATTTCTGCAAATTTACAAAAAGGAAGCAGAGTTTAAAATTGCTAAGAACAGCCAAAAATTTCTCCAAATTATTCTATTTGATGTGAGAACACATATTTGTCAGGTGCTCAGATTTATTCTGCTATTGACACATCATAGATGACAGGACTGATTTCTTATTTAAGATTTTTTAAGATTATTAATCTCCTTTAAGCTAATTTTTTTGACTGTGTATAATTTACTGCTATCCTATTCAATATCCTCTATGCAAGTCGGTTCCGATTGCTCCATGGCATTTATAGCATCACGTTGCTGAGGAAATTATGGAACGAAAATATACTGATCTGCGGGTGATATTTGTAGCCCACCAAAAATGAATGTGATCTTCACAGATTTATGAAAATGTATTTTGCTTTGTTGTAATCAAATAGATTTATCATGACTACCCTGATTATAACGTTCGTGTTTTTGAATATACATGTGATCTTTGGCTATATGATACACCGAGATAGGAAGAAATCATTATTTTAGAGTGGATGTTACAAGTGGAATTGTGGGCCTCAATATTGAGAAAATGATAGCGATCATATTGTTAACTTCCTAGGAAACGACAGCAACACACACAATCGTACTTGAAAATCAGATATTGTATTGGATAATAGTCACAATTCATGACAGAGACGGAAGCGCTTTATTCATATATTAATATACCGCATCGGGATAAGTGAACCATGCGCGCATTGCCTCTTGTGGCGTTATTGAATTATTCCAAGTGAGTTTCATCCGTTCACATTAGCAAACAGCGCAGGCAAATGAATTGATTCCGGAAACTGTGCCCTGCCAATGTACACATTTTATAATGCGACGATTTGGTACCTTTACCTCACATTAAAACAGCGGCGTTTATGAACAGATAACCACCTTTATTCTCTCAGTATCAGTTTGCTTCACACAGTATCATGTAAGGAAAAAAGTACACCTTCACAAAAATACCTTAGCAGCTGGTGTCATAGGCGACACGGATCTCGTCCCACTGTTTAATTTTCTACTTATCTAGTTGATATATTAAGATCCCATCCTGGAAATCACCACCAAAGTAGATTTGTTATGACACTCGATACCGAATATTGACAGTGTTAACCAAAAATCGAGTTTACAATTATAGACTTTTGTACTATTACTGATCTAATAAATCGATACAGAAGTCTTATTCACAGTAACCATAGAATCAGTTGTGCAGCGTGATTGTAACAGGCCATACACCTTTCGATGTAACTAGAATACCTCAGTCGTGAAATTTCCTACAACGTACGCTCTCATTTGCAAATTGTCCGGTAATGAGTAAGTGAGTGAGTGAGTCAGTCAGTCCATTCGAATCCTTTCGTCGGCAAAATAAGGAGAACCGTTGACATTATTATAGAACCTTGATTTTTGGCATAAAGGTGCATTAGGAGACTGTTACAAACAAGTTCTGAGCTGACCTACTTCTGATGAAAATTTCTGGTGATATTTGATGAAAATCACTGCTGAGTCTGACTTTGGCAGTGCCCATCTTAATATAGGCAGGATTTCAACTTGGGTGGGGGCGAGAGGATTTCCAAGAGTTCAGTTCGCGTCGGAGTCCTAATGCCTACCCTACTTCGTAGGTCCTGTGACGTTAGTCACACTGCCATGTTCAAACATCCTTTTACAATTTACATTATTTATTTTCATTCAACATCCTCATATTGGATATCGAATTGTATTTATGTAGTGTATGTGATATATTTTAATTATATATGCATATGATATGTTCCTTTACCTTGAAATATTGAATATTGGATCGGAGCATTGTTGTTTGAGCAAACCACAGTGAACATCTAACAAAGCAAAGCTGATGATAATC